>JAWQFY010000204.1:0-44484 GCA_037055185.1 Capillidium rhysosporum | reverse complement strand
AATTAAATAACTTTTAGTAAAATATATAAAATATTAATATTTTTTTAATAGAAAAAAGCAATTATATAAATATATATATATATTTAATTTAAATTATTAACTTAATTTTTATTTTTAAATTATATATTTTATAATAAAAATAAAAATAAAAATAGATAAAAACTAAATTTATTATATTTAAAAAAATAAATTATATTAAAATAATTATAAAATTTAGTAATAAATTCTATATTTTTTAAATTTTTTAATATTAATAACTTTTTTTAAATATTATATAATATAGTTTTTAAGTAAATATTCTAATCTTAATTTATAATATATTTTATATTTATTAATAATATAATATTTATTAAAAATAAATTTATTTAGCTAAATAATAGTTTTTAAATTATAATTATTATATCTAAAAATATATACTTTTTTAAAAACTTTTTAATAACTTTTTATTTAAAATTAATATAAAAGTAAAAATATTTTTTAAAGTAGTAAAAGTTATTTTTAATATATTTATATATTAGTTATTATATATACTTTAATAATTTAATATACTTTAAATTAAATATAAATATATATAGTATAAAAAATTATTAAATTAGATTAAATTTTTTTAATTATTATATTAGCTTTATAATATTTTATTTATATTTCTAGCTTATTTAAAAAGTTTAATTCTTTTTTTATTTATTAATATAAAATTAAATATTTTTTATAATATTTAAAAAGCTTATAAAATAATAAATTTAAATATATATACCTTTTTATATTTTATTTTTTAAGATATTATATTATTAAATATATTTAAAATAATATTGAAATAAATTAAAATTAATTTAATTTTAATATAAAAATTTATTTAAAATTTAAATATTTTATTTAAACTAAAGTTAGTAAGTTATTAAAATAGTAAAAAAACTATAGTATTTAATAATTTATATATTTAATTTAATATTTTTTTTAATATAGCTAAGCTTTTTAAAAAAATAAAATAAATTTTTTATATTAAATTGCTTTAAAATTTAACTATTTTTTAACTTTTTAATTTTATAAAAGCTTATAATTAATTTAATTAGTTTTGCTAACTTAAAAAAAAATTAAGTTTTATATACTTTTAAAAATAAAAAGAGTATAAAAATAAATTAAAAGTAATAAGATTAAAAATAGTAAGCTTTTATAAAAGGAAATAAATATAATATATACCTTTTAAGTAAATATTTTAAAAAGAAAAATAAATTTTCTTATAGTTTAAAAAAGTAGCCAAAAAATTAACTAAAAATAATAAATAAATAATTAATGCTAAAAAAAATAGTAATAAGATTAAATATAAAAGTTAAAATAATATAAAAAATTAATAAAGTATTAGTAGTAAGTTTAATAATAAAAAATTAAATATTTACTATTACTTTTATATTTTTAAAATTTTTATAAATTATATACTTTATTTATTAAGTTTAAATATATATATATTAGTTAAAGTTAATTTATAAAATAAAATATTAAAATTTTATCAGTTTTTAATTTTATTATAATATTATTAAATTTAAAAATATAATAATTTATATTAACTTTATTAATATAATTTTAAAGATAAATAAAGAAATAAACTATATATTAAGTTGTTTTTCTTTAATTAATACTTATATTTTTATACTTTTTAGTTATTTTATATTTTATTATATTATAAAATATATATATATAAACTATAATTTGTAAACTTTATATATAAATACAATTATTTAAAAAATTGCTTTAAAGTAAACTTATAAAAATTTTAATAAATAAACTTGTTTTAAAAGTATATAAATTAGATAAAATAGAGATTTAAAACTAAAATACTAAATTAATTAAACTATATAAAGCTGTAATTTAAATTTTATATATCTTGTAATGCTACCTAATTTAAAAGTAATACCACTTAGTTTAAAACTAATATATTACAATAATTTCTAGTTTTTAATAAATTTTATAGGTATTAAATAAAAAATCTAACCTAACTAAAATTTTATCTTGCTAAATTAAAGTTCATTAGGAATAAATATTAGCAAATAAGGTATTATGAAAAAAATATGTTCAAGTATGTCTATCAAAGGTATAATAACTTAAAGTACACTTAAAAGTAAAGTTTAACAATTCTATAACAGTCAAAACATCAAAAAGTACTTCGAATAATAACAACTCCAAAAAAAGTTTTAAAAATATTACCATATAAAAATTAAACGCTTATGGCTGGACTCGAACCAGCAACCTCGAGATTAACAGTCTCACGCGCTAACCAATTGCGCCACACAAGCTACCGAATAATCGGTTGTATATTTTCTATACTATAATATATATTTAATAATATTTTTACAATTTATTTGTACTAAGTTTTTAATTTAGTTTTCTATTTTTGGTTTTAATTTTAAATTAATATTATGTGTGGAAATTTTTATTAAGCTTGTAATCTTAAAATTTAAGAGTAAAAGTTTAATTTTTTTTAAGTTAAGATTAAAAATATGTATACTTCATCTACTAATATTGCAAAGTTGTAGTAACTAAATTATAGTAAAGTATATTATAATTTAAGATTAACTACAATTTAAATATTTATATTAACTTTTAAAAAATTGATGTTATTCAATTTTTATTTATTAAGCCTTATAGAAAAAATAAAAAAAAATTTTATATTATTAATTTATTATATATTTTTTATAGCTATATTTTAAAATATATATAATTAATTTATAAAATAGTTCTATTTTAAGATTTTTTGCTTAACTTAATAAAATTTTGTATTTTTATAATATTTTTATTATATCTTATATTTTAATTTTAATAATTTTTATTACTTTAATTATATATATTATAAAATTTATTTTATACTATTATTTTAAATAAATATACTATATATTAAAAAATAATATATATATATAAAATATATTAATAATAAATATTTAAATTTTAAAGTTTTAAAAAAATATCTAGTTAAGTATTATTAATTTACTAAGTAAATTATATTTTTTATTAAAATTAATATAGTAGCTAATAATAGTAAAGTAATAAATTAATTTTACAAAAATAAATAAATAGTAAAATTATTATTTTAAACTATATAAGTAAGTTAAAAGATAAAAAAATTATATAATTAATGCTAAAAATAGTTTGAAAATTTAAGTAAAAAGCTAAAAATAAGTATATTATTATATTAGTTTTAAATAGTTAATTTTTTTTAAAATAATAAATATTATTAAATTATTTAATCTAACTTAAAAAATAAATTATTTAAAATAGCTATAAAATAAATAAATAAAATTTAACAACTTTTATAATAAAATATATATATAAATATAATATAAAAATAAATAAAAAATATAAAAAAAAATTTTAAACTTAGTTTACTTAAAATTAAATCTAATAAATAACTTTATAATTTTTTTATTAAACTTAATTAAGTTTTAAAAGTTTTAAATAGAAAATAAGTTATAAATAATAGTTTTTTTTTAAATTTATAATTATTAATATTAATATAAATTATTAAAATATAAACTTTAATATATTATATCTTATACTAAAACTATATTACTTTAATTATTATATTAAGTTTAGATATTTATTATTATTATTATAAATTTAAACTAAAATTATAGCTTTTATATTAAAAGCTATTTTACTAAAAAGTTTATAATATAATAATATTATTAAATTATTTTATTTATTTAAAACTTTTAAATAAAATAATTATTTTATTATTTATATAAGCCTATATTTTTTTTAACTAATTTGCTAATAACTTAATATACTTTTTAAGTAATATTTATTATAAGCTTGTTTATTTAATAATTTTAAAATAAACTATCTATTTTATTTTTTAAATTTACTTACTATTCTTATAAGTAAACTAATAAATATATTATAAATAAACATTTTTTTATTTTAAATAAATTATTTTATATCTTATTTATATTAATTTTATAATATATATCTAAAATATTAAAGTATAATTAAGCTAAAAATACTTAATTTTAATTTAACTATATAATAAAGCTTATATACTTACTTATAAATTATACTTTTAACTTAATTAATTTGCTTATATTTAAATCAAACTTATAACTAACTAAAATATTTGCTTTTTAATTAAGCTTATAATTAACTAAAACTTTTAATTTCTATTTAAGCTTATAATTAACTAAAATACTTAACTTTAACTTAAAAATATAATAATATTAATATACTTGCTATTAAATTAGATATTTAATAAAACTTAACAATTATTATATTAAATAAATAGCTAATAAAATAATAATTTATTTATAAATAAGGTAAAGTAATATATTATAAAAGCTAAATAAAATAAAAATTAGCTACTTAAACTATCTTAAAAAAAGAAATAATAGATTGAAATTTAAGCTTTTTTATAAACTTAAGATAAACTAAATTTACTTTAACTTTAAAATTTATTAATTGTTATTATAGTTATCCTAATATAATAATTAAAGTAAACAAATATATATATAATATTTAAATAGTAGCTATTATATTTTTATATAGCTACATTTTTTTAAAATATTTTTTATAATAATACTATATAAATATAATATATATATAAATATATAAAATACATATATAACAATTAATAAATTTTCTTAACTCTATAGTATTAAAATATAAACTAGTTTTTAATTTTTAAAGAGATAAATATATATTGCAGCAAAGCTAGATAGGTATCTTTATTCTAATTTTCACTTTTTTAAATTTTAAAAGATGAATAAATTGTAATAAAATAGTTTGAATTTAAATGCTTTACAGATAGTATTAATATAATATATATGCTATACTTGAATTTTAAAATTTATCTATTCAATTAATTTTAAGTTATTCAATTTTATTAATAGGTAATAATTTATATAAATAAAAACCCAAGTTATTTTATAAGATAATTAATTTTTTATAAAGCAAATAAAATTGTTACTTTTTTAAAGATATTGGATAAATTATCAGTTAAAATATTTTCTAAATTTTCTACTTTCTATAAACTTAGTTTTACTAGAGAATTCAATTATATATATATATGTATTAAATTTAGGATTTAAAAGTTTTCATTGAGAGATAGTTAATAAATAAAGTTATAATTTTTAAATACCCTTTTTTAGACAATTCAGTACTGTAAAAGTTATTTTAAAGTGTACTTATTTGTAACTTTAACCTACCTGTTATTCTCTCTCTAAAACTAAAGATCGGTAACTTTATCATTCCAATTTATTTAAACAGTTTACAGCTTCCATGTATAGCTGTCGGCTACAACCTTCCACTTTTACCAAAATCCTAGCTATTAAATTCAAATTTAAATTTGGTAGATCTTCAACTTTCTCTTCCACTTTAATTTCCTACAAAAAATAAAAAAATAGTTTAGCTTACAAAGTAGAAGGTATTCCCTACATCTCTATTTAAACTTCCTAAAACCAAATATAAGTTATTAACTTCTAACACCAAATTATTCCTTAATTCTGACAGGTCAACTTTTAGAATGTAACCAGATATTTCGAAATTTCCATATAAAGTTGTTGTCGATGGTTGTAAAGATTTCAACCTACATTTAAATTTTAAAACGGTTGTTGTAGTACAATAGATGTATTTACGTCATTAATATACGGATATTAAAAGATTCAAAGTTAGTATTTGATACTAAGTTTAATATATCATCTATTGTAGTGTACTTATAAGGTTGATATTTGTACATCCTTTCTATATCTTCTCTTATTAAAGTTGTTAAGATATCGGAAGTTAAGCTTGATAATAAAAAATTCGGGTTTTGGATTTTTAGGTTTTATTATTATTTAGAAGTGTTTTACGTCATCCTAGCTTAAACTACAAAGTCTTAAAAGAAGTTAACTACAGTAGTTTTAAACGAGGTTATAGTGATTAGAACGCACAAAATTTTAAAAGATTATCAAGATGACACAAGTAATTATATATATAATTTAAAATTCAGTTTAACGCTTTGAACTATTTAGGATTCAGAGTTAACTCAACTGTTAAATACAACGTTACCTCAACTATTTACGCAACTCGGTCAAAATTTGAAAAGTATAATGGAACGCCAACAAACGAAAAGTTTACAACTACAAACTTTTAGTTTAACTCATCCTTCGTAATCTTTATTTATTTATTTTAAAATTACAATAAACTAAACTTATATTTTGATCTTATTTAGTAATAAGAACGTAAAAGGAAGTATAGGTTTATTAGATGACCATATAACTTTAATGGTAAAATTACTATTTTTTATTTATTTTAAATTTATTAACGTTTAATTTTTTAGGATTTAGTAGGTCAGATGGAAAAGTTTAACTTCAAACATCAATTTCAAATTAAATTGAATACTAATTTACCTCAACATTTAACAGTATTAACTGTAGTATATAAAGAGTTGGATAGTTTATACGAATTATTGAACAGTTATCAAGTATTCGATTTAGGTTATAGTTTACAAGTAATATCTTTTTTAATTTTAAATTTGAAAAATTTATAGATTTAAGTAGTATTTAGATGAATTGTTATTTAAAATTTCAAGGTTAGATACTTTGTTGACGTACCCTAACAGGTATTTATTGTTTCCAAATAATTTAATCGATAGACAGGTAAAAAAAAAATTAAGTTTATTTATTTGATTTTTAACTTTATTATTTTTGATTAGGTTATCCAACCAACTTTACCTAATGATTTTACTATAGAATTTTTTATCGAATCCTATACTTTATTCATCAATCTAATCCATTATAACAAGCAAAATGAAATTTTAGATTCTATGACTTTAAAAGTTGAAGGTATAGAAACTTTAAATTCTTTACAATCGTATCTTATCCTTTGTAAACGATCTTTATTACATCAAAAATTTCAATTAAAAACTATAATATCTTAAATAAAAATTTATTAAAAATCGTATTCTAAATTTAAAATTAATTAAAGTAAATAACGTTTGTTGTAATAGTATTAATCGATATATTAAAAATATTTTAACAGGTAGTTTTGAACGTAAGTTCAATCTCATATAAGTTCGTTATTTTTTATTTGTATCAGTTATGAACACTTCCTAATTATTAAATTATATTTAAATTATAAATCTATACGTTAATTATAATATTATTTTTATACCGAGTTTAATTAATACTTATTTATCACGTTTTTTATTCGACTGATTGCTTAGTTATTGTATCTATCACTATATATTACCAGTGTAGTAATTACCAACAGTAATAAATTTCATTACGTATATCAACTTTCAGTTTGATTTCCTTTATTGAATATTAAATATTAAATTATAAACAACAGATCGTTAAGTTAGCTAAAGCTTTAAAAATTAAGATGGACAGTTGATAGTTTAAATTTAAGTTAAGTTTAGTAGTGTTTGTAATACTAAATTTATAACATTTAAATATTCGTTTTCGTTAATGAATTAGTGGTATAAATTTAAATTTAGAAACGTTAGTAATAATTTACTAATAACTTATACATCACTTTAATTATTATTATAATCAATTTCTTCTCTAACGTGGTAGAAATCTCTAATAATATAAGAGGGTAAATAGATAGTAGATAAATTGAAGCTAATTTTTTTAAATCGAAATAAAATTAAATGTATATCGATATTAAATATTATTTTTCTTTAAAAAAGTTAAAACAATTTATATTAGTTCTATAATACTATTAAAATTTTTAAAAGTAATATTATGAAAATTTAATTGTAATAAATAAATTAATTAATTGTTTAATTTATAATTTAATGATACCGTTCAACAGTTGAACAAAATTCAACTTAACACCATTAAGTCAATTATCATCTAAAATATAAAAAAAAGCTATTAAACTAATTAACGAATCCAACCGTACTTTAGATTTAAATATTTTATCAACATTCGGATCCGATCACATAATTAAATAGAAAAATTACCTTATATAATAGAGTAGTTTATCCAATATCATAACTGAATTTTTAGTCAGTATAGGCGTAGTTGTTATTAATTTGTTATGGAACAGTAGTAGAAATTTATCAATAATTTTGTCTTTAATGAACTTATTGAATTGTATCAGAAGTCGATTCAACGTAAAACTAACCATTTTAACACTCGTTTCTATCTCATCACTACTTTTAATCTTATCCTTATTGTTTACTATCTTTACTTACAGTTACAAATAATTAAACAACTATTTAGTCTAAATATTCATCACTATTTATATCAAAATCGTTAGGTGACGTTAACAGTAAATTTGAAATCGATTCAAGTTGGTTATTATCTAAAAATTTATCATCGTAGAACTAGTCCAAAAAATAAATTAAAAAGATGTGTATACCGTTTCGATCTATCGAGGTTTTGTTTAAACTAAATTTTTATATAAAGTAAATAAATTTTCTTTTTGTTGGAATATATCACTTACACTTATAATCTATATATATAAATTTATAAACTTTTGTTAGTCTTTCAAATTCAATCTATATCTATAATCTATATCAATTATTTCTATTTTAAATTTAGTTGAAAAGTAAAGTAACTTAGCTGTAAATTGTTCGATAACTAACTAAAAGTTGATTTATTTTTAATTATATCGACCATATTCAATTTATAAAATATTAGATAATTAAGCTAAAGGCTTCGTATTCTTTAACATTTATAAAACTACTATCGATATTTATTAAAAATGGAGATTGTTGTGATTTAGTCAATCCTTCTTCAATATTTATAAGTTTGTATAATAAAGCTAATATTAGATGAGTTTGGGTATCTCACTTCATTATTAATTCTAAGTTAGTTGAAACATCTGTTTTTTAATTATTGTTAAACTTGGATCTAATATATGTTATTTACATCCTTTAAATTTGTTAATTTAGTATTTTAAACCTATATAAAATAAACTTTACTTTTAAAATTATTAAGAATATAATCAAAGCTTCTACTGAATTTTGAACTGGTAGGTTAATAAATTTTCTTTACTATACTAGATATTAGAAATAAATATTGGTAATTTTAATTTACTTGATCTCATTTGGATTATAATATTCGGACCTGATAAGGTAAATAACTTTATTATTGAATTGATGGTTGTAGTTTTGAAATCTTCATCAATACCTGTTCTACTTTTTTCTTCTTTTATTTTCTTATATTTTTATAAAAGTTGGATTATAAGCTTTCATAAAGATTTTCTATTCAAAGAATATAAAGTATATTTTTGAAAACATGCCATCATATTTTTGCTATTTTTGTAAATTTTAAATTAGTACTGTTGTGAAAATTTAATTACTAGGAAATTTCACTTAAAAACCAAACTAATTATTTAGTAGAATTTATTAATTTTCTTAGTTGATACCATATACCTTTATCATATGTAGTATAATATAATGTATATATTATAAAATAATGATAAATATACATAGCTTAGTAATAAAAATTATACAATATAAATATTTGATACTATATTATATAGGATATAATTTTAAATAATAATAATTAAAAAATATATAAACTTGGTCTATATTAAGTTTATATTAAAATATTTAGATTTCTTATCTATAAAATGAAAAATGTATTTGAAATAACTAGTTAAATTTATTTCTATAAAGCTAAATAAAGTTTAAATTTTAAAAAATAATTTTAATTAAAATAAGATTTTAAATTATATCTAAGTTTTTATAAAGATTTTTTTAAAACTTTCTCTATTTTAATAAAAAGTAAATACTATTTTTTCTTTATTTTACTTATGATTTTTTATTTATTTCTAGTTTTTATAAATTTAATAGTTAGTATATTAGCTTAGAAAAAAGCTAAATAGTAAATATTTAAGATTAGAAAAAGTTAAAATATAAGTTATATTTAAAAAAAGCATTGCAAATAACTAGTTATAAATATAAACCTAAATAAAAATAAAAAGTTTTTTCTTTTCACTTTATTATTATTAATTATATATATTCTTTATTTTATATAAATGTTTTAAAATTTTACTAAGTTTTTATAATATATATTTTTTTTAAATTGCTATTAGTAAAAGTAAAAATACTTTTTAAAAATAAAAAAAATTCTTTATAAACTTTTAAAAAAATCATATTATTTTAATTTTACTACTAATAATTATAATTATTATTAAACTACTTTTTAACTTAAATAAAATAAAAATTTAAAAAAATCTTATTTAGTAATAATAGTAGATTTAATAATAAAATGCTAGTTTTTTATACTTTTATAAACTTATATATTTTAAATTAAGTTTTTTTAAATACTTAATTTTATACTATATAAAAATTTTTTATTTTTATTTTAGCAGTAGTTAACTAAATAATAAATATATATATAATAGTAAAAAAAATTATAAATTTAAACTAAAAGTTACTAGAGTAATAAGTACTTAAGTATTAAAAAACATATTTAAGCTAATAGTATAAATAAAAATAACTTTTTTTTAAAGCTATTATTATAGCAATATAAATAAACTTTTAAAAAAACTATCTATAGCTAATTAAAAAATAGCTATAACTGCTATAGTATTATTAAAAAATATAGTAAGCTAAAAAATAATAAAATAGTAAAAAAAAAAATTATTTTAAAAAGTAAAATTTATTCTTTACTTATTTAAAAATAAATAGATTTTAATTTTCTTTTATAGCAAAAATAGCTAATATAATAAAAATAAACTAAAATAAAAGTATAAATATAAAATATAAAAATTAGTATAGCTAGCAAAGTTATAAAAAGTATAAAAAAGTAAAAAACAAAGCTAGTATATAAATAAAGTTATAAAAAATAAAGTAAAATATTTAAGCTAGTATATAAATAAAAGTATATTTAATAAAAATAAACTTATTATAATTTAAATATTATTTTAATATTATTTAATACTATATTAAAAATTACAAGTATTAGGTAATAAATTATTTATTTTATTATATACTAATAGAAAGTTCTATTTATTTTTAAAATAATAAACTTAGTTTAAACTATTTTTATATTATTTCCTATTTTTACTTAGTATTTTATTTATATATTATAAATAAACTAATTATTTTTAAGTATTTAATACTTAAAACTTTTATTTTTTTAAAAGGTTAGCTAAAAGCTACTAATTTATAGTATTTTTTAAGATATACTTTAGTACTTTTTGAAATAAATTTAAATTTAAAATTTTTTTAGTATAATTATTATATATTTTTTTTTAAATAATTTATTTATAAGCAAATTTGAAGTTTAAGCTTTAAAATATATAAAATATATATTAATATTTATAGCTATATTTGAATTAAATTAAAAAAAAGGTAATTTTAAAAATATTACCTAATAGTAATATATAAACTATATTTTATAACAACTTTTTAAGCTTATAATTTAATTATCTTAATAATATTATAAAGAGTAAAATATTACAAAAAGAAAATAATAATATAAAGATTAATTATTATAGTAAAATAGTAAAGTTAAAATATTAAGTAGATGCTAACAGTTTTAAAATAAATAATATAAAAATTTTAACTTAGTTTAGTACTAATAATATTAATAGTATAATATATTTATTTTTAAAACATAGGATAATTTATAAAATACTAGTATATAAATAGTATAAGTAGTACTAATAATAAAAATTATAGAAATAATATATAAATAATAATAAATAATTAAGATAGTAATAAGTTTATTAGCAGTTTATAAAGCTACAATTTTATTAATTATACAAGTAAAATTTAAAGAAAATACAAATTATAAAAAAATAATTAAATATATAATACTGTGCTAATAAAGCAATGTAGTATAAATATGAAATATATAAGTTTTAAGCTTAAATTTAGTTTTAGTATAAGTTAACTAAAAGTTTTAATTAAATAAAACCCAAAAAAATAAAGTTAATTTCTTAACAAAGATTATATTTTTATTAAAAAATTTGTTGATTAATTAATTTTGAATTAGTATAAATTTGATTTAACAAATCAGATATGATATCTATACAATATATTACTATAGCATAGCATAAAAATATATGAAATCTCAGATCTTGTTTACTTAAATAGTTTAATAAAAAGACAATTAAGAGAAACTTACTACACTAATAATAACATATAATTAAGTAAATTATATATATTAAGGTAGTTTACTTTAATTGATAATTAAATTAATAGTTAAATTTAATACATACACATTTCAAAGAAAAAAGGAGTAACAATAAAAGTATAGTTGTTGGTTTTACTTATTTAAAATTTTGGTAACACTATCTACCTTACCCTTAATAGAATACTCTTTATCGATCCTAGTACCGAACGATAAACTAATAAAAAATAAGTACTTTAATATTTATAGTTTAATAAAAATTTACTTGGTATGAACTCTTGGAACTCCTTCTTCATGTAGCTTCTGATGGCATTTCTTAATAACGTTCATAACATCGTCAAAATCTCCTTCTAAAATATTTAAGAAATATTTTTACAAATTAATACCAATATTCTAATATAAATATATCAGTAATAGTATTTAAATTTAATTAGTTACTGTTCCACAAGAATGCATAACGTGATGTAGATTACTTTCTTTCAATATGGTTTGAACTTTTGCAACGTATGGTGATAGTGAGACACCGACACCTATAGGTACAATCTACTAACGTTAGTAGTATTTTAGATTGAAACAAAACCGTGAAATCAGCTACAATATTCATTTATATTATCGTAAAAATTGGTTTTTTAATTTATTTATTTTAAAAAATAAGGAATTATAGAGAATTCCATTTTCCAAAAATTGACAATTTAAAAGTTTACATGTTTTATGTGAATGGATATAGTTTCAATTAAAGGGAAAGGTCGTCAAACACTCGATCTATTAGGTTAAAATATGGATTATATCAAGATATAGCAAAATTATATCATAGCACAACTATATGTAGTTGTATTTTAATATTAAATGAGTGCAAGTTAAAAATATAGAGTAGAGAAAGAGCAGATATCAAGAATATAAATTTAGAGTTAGAGTTGAGTAATAGTTTATCGAATGTTATGTTAAATTCCTTGAATTATAATAATTTGTTAAACAATAGATAATATTTTATAAGCAATTTAAATTTAAAATTTTCTGGTAACTATTTTAATATTTTAAAAATCGAAGATTAACATTTAAAATTAAAGATGAACTTATAAATCTAAACCAGTCCATTAAAAACTGAAATATAATTTCATCGATGATAAGTTGGGTTCAACTTGAAACGTAAAAAACTTTGTACCGCTTACTAGATAAAAACGAAATAAGATTAAAGTAAATATTAGTTTTTGATTGCTACTATGATAAAATTTAAAGACAGCTCATTATAGAAAGATTAAAAGATATAGTTGAAAACAATAAGATTAAAGTTTTAAAAGGAGAGATCGGTTGGTTTAGGACTATTTTTTAACGAGAATAAAAAGGATTTTAAAGTATTAAAGGTTAATAAAGTTGTCGATAAAGTTGCTTATTTGTTTAAATCGTGACTAAAAGTTAAAAAAATAGCAATAAATTTAAAATCAATTTTTTTTATAGTTTAGATTAACGGTATTATACTTACAAGTTCTGGTAAAGATAATAAGTTCAAATATTTTAAATTAAAAATAAATGGTTATACGAATAAATCGTAAAATAAAATATTTAAGTAAACTTAATGTACTTTCGTTCCTATCGCAGCAGCATTTTGAATCGTAGAGACTGTTATAATTTTTTCATCTATAAAAAAAGTTATTATTTTTTAATAAGTATATCTAAATTATTACTATTCATAAATCAGTAGTTAGATTTTAGTTAGTTCACTAAGGTAGTATTTTAATAATATTTGTGTAGATTTTCAATTAATTTTAGTTGAAAGTAGAAAAGATAAGAAATTTGGTGTTTGAAGATGAATATAAACTATCTGTATTACAGAAAAAACTTAACTGTAGTTTAGAAAAATGTACTTTAATACAGTTATTATCGTTATAACTGATCTTATATAATATCAAATTTACATAGTAGGCAAATAGGGTTAGTACTCAGTCATTTATCAATACATTCCATATGGTGATGATGGTTATATTTTAAATGACAAATTAGCTCACCATCTCCGTATTCATTTTGACAAACAGTACAGATAGCGTCCACCTTTTCCAAATTCTTAATAACTAGAGATGCATTTCTTTAACATTCACTTAAATTGGTTCTAGCTCAATTTAGCTATTTTAAATAGTACATAGAGAACCTTTGAGGCAGTTCGTTGAAATACTTTTCACTTTTTTTTAAGAGAATCAGTCATACTAAATTTATAAATGGGTTGTTCGCTAATAGCATACTTCGGACCTTTAGTAAAGTAGTAGTTCTTAATTAAAAATAAAAGAGCTGTAATATTAGTTAAAGGAAGAAATGTAAACTAATAAGCTCTAATAATATTTTGCTTTGTACGATCATGCTAAATATAAGATATGTAAACAAAGCTATTGTATATTAGTATAAGTAAGGGTTTTAAGTCAAGAAAGTCGAATCCTTTGTAACGTAGATGAGAAGAATTAAAGGAAGTATAATAATAAATAGGATTAAAACGAATAAGAAAATTATAGGATTATTATATATAAATAATCAAATAATGTACCTATTTATAGCTTTATCTAAATATTTCCTATTAAAGTCAATTGACATAGTTAAAGTATCTAGAAATGAAAATGGAACAACAACTGAAAGAATAGTTGTGAAAGTAATAAATAAAGAAGCTAAAAGTACTTCATAACGACTATCTCCTATTAAATGAATAATTATTGAGGTTACTATGACTTAATTGAAATTTAATAAAACTTTAAATATATAAACTTACTAGACTTAAATCTGTATTTGCATTGAAAATCAAACAAAATTTATCCATAGATGAAAGAAGTTTGTACAGTAGTAATTGAAGTTCAAAATAATAATCAATTAATTCGATTAGTAAGAATATTTGATCAACTTCATTTTGGTGTTAACTATATGAGTATTAGAAAACTATATGGGTATCAGAAAATTGTAAGCTCTCGGTCTGTTTAATAGTAAATACTTTCAGTTTCTAAATTTGTAGAAAAGTCTACTGTGGATGCTATTTGTTCGACTTGTATACGAGTAATACTTTGATCTAAATCTTCAAAACAATATTGATTTAGTTGCTTATTTTTTATAGCCATTAAACATTCGTAAATCTATCATTTTACTTGTGGTTAATAGAAAAACTGATTCTTCATTTTGGTAAAATAAAACATTTTAATGTAATCTTTTTGTTCCATAAAGTAATACCGTTCTCTTGTTTATTAATTTGAAGTTCAAAGAAGCGTTTTTAATTTATAGAACCTAGTTTTATAACCTATTATACATCTGAAAATATGCAATAGATGAAAAATTAATGATAAACAAAATTGTATGATTGATAATTTCAATTTAGAAATTGTATAGCTGAAACTATGAAACCCAATATTTTGAGATAAAAAAAGTGATTATTTTATTTGGTTTAAAAGTAATTTAGTATATAAATATATTTATGCTATAAAACGGAAATAGTACCATCCAATTTCGACTATTACTAATCAATACCTTCTCTATATCACGTGAAAAAGTTAAATCATAGTTGAAGTGTATATAAACAGTCAAAGCAGTCCACTAATTTATTATTTTTATAGCCAAAATTTTGATATAAAGTGACGATGACTGACAACCAGTATATATCTTCAAGTAAAAACTTATTTTCAGGACACGCTCAACAATATTCAAAATTCCGACCTAGCCACCCTAAAGATTTAATCGAATATTTAAAAAATTTTTGTGCTAGTACCGAATTAGCATGGTAAGCTTGTACTTCTAATTTTTTTACTTACTTCAAATGTAGGGATGTAGCAACTGGTAACGGTCAAGCAGCACACTTATTAGCCGATTATTTCGATAAAGTTGTAGCTACTGATTTGAGTCAAAGTCAGATCGATAACGCTGTTGCCAACCCAAAGATTGAGTTCCGTTGCGAATCAGCTGAAGATCCAACCTCAAAATTAATAGCTGGTAACTCAGTAGACTTAATTACGGTAGCAGTAGCTTTACACTGGATCCCTCATGAAGCTTTCTATAAACGTGTCAACAAAGTACTCAAACCTAACGGAATAATAGCAGCTTGGAGTTACTATATACCTAAAATAAATCCCGAAGTAGACGCAGTTCACGACAAGTATGACAAATTATACTTAAAACCTAACGACGCTCCAGAACTTCGATATATACGTGATGGGTACAGAAACTTACCTTGGTCTTTCCAACCTATCGAAAATTTTGAATCTGATTCAGATGGTATTAACCGAAGTTTTGTTATCCGTCAACAGATTGATTTGAATGGGTATATTAACCGAATCAGTACTTACTCCACAACCCAAGTTTATATTAAAAAGTTCAATAAGGATCCAGTTCAGGAGTTGTACCCTGAATTTTTAAAGGCTTGGGGTGGCGATCCCAATCAAATCAAAGAGATGAGGGACGAAATATTTTTAAGAGTTGGTAGGAAATCGGTATAAATTTAATTGCTTTAAATGTATATCAAATTGTTCACTTTTCATAATAAATTATTAATTTATATAAACTGTATAACTTATCTACGAAAAATCTATTATCATCATCAATACAATGTATATAATAATCATTCAAGACAAGATGTAGTTATAAATACACATTCTTATCTCATTTCTAAACTAACATTTCCAACGCTATATACATATATATATATTTAGACGTTAGTAAAATTTTACACTTCTCATAAAGTAAGAATATATTTTCTAGTAACTAGTAGTTATATTGTCATACGAAATCACAATACCTTATAAAGTTTTTGTAAAGGTAGGTCAATACCATTGTAAACGTTTACAAGAGCATAAAGTTTTAATTAATTTTAAGTAAGTAGCTATCGGTACCGGATGAGCTACCAATTAATTAACTTAACATTTTGATAAAGTAGCTGCTACCGTTTTAAGTCATAATCAACTGGTTAGCGTTTTCAGTTTTCCTTACAGATGAATAGAAGATCCAGGCTCAACGTTTTTATCAGAAAGTTCAGCAAATTTAATAATCATAGCGGTAGTAGTACACCGGTTCCTACCCGATATATTTTACTAAAGTTTCGAATAGCAGTGTGGTGCTTTTTCAAATACACTATCAATATGACAGTGGCTTCAGTATGCGATACGTTTTATAGAGTATACCTGTTAAAAATCGAAGCTCCAGAACTTAGTGTACGTAATCGGTACAATGGAGTAATAGGGTCCAGTATCAATTTCGATGCCATCAACAAATCTTTTACCACCGGTATATATCGATTCGATTGGATATTTGGATCTTATAAGTATCCTCTCACTTACATCTATAAATTCAAGTACTATTCATAGTTTTTGAATGCTTAGAGGGATCAGATATCCAACTAAATTGGTTAAAGCTACTGTATTTTCTAGGACGGGTAGAGATATATTATATTTTTAAATTGAAATGCTACTTACGATAATAAAATAGTCAAAAATATACTTTTATTTCAATAAAACTAAACTATTTATTCAGCTATTAATTCAATTTGTAAAAATAAATTGTTTGATACCTTTTAATGGGCATACGATTGTAAATAAAGTATCAATATAAATCTACAGTTAGCCAATAATAATCAACATTACTAAAATTCGAGCTTATACGTTCTTCTATTTTAAGTATAGATTATATAACTTTAATTCTATAGTAGTTTCCAAATTAAATATACTAAACAAGTTGTAGCTATTTTATAGAATAAATATAAATATAAAAAATTAATTTGCATCTATCTAAAAAATGAATATATAAATAATTAATATAAGTTATATTACCTATTAGTTGATTATAAAATTATTATCATTTTATAATTGACAAAAAGTACAATAATAAAAATACTACAACTTTTAATTTTATTACAAAAAGTTTAAATTATGTTAATTTAAAAATATAGATATAATATTAAAAAATATATATATATAAATATTAAAAATTGAATTAATAAATAAAATAGATATATTTTCAATTATTTGTAAAGTATAGTAAGGAAATTATTTAAGAAACTAGAAATATATTAGACCTCAATTATTAAGAATATTTAAATTTTATAGTTGAATCAAAATATTAGATTTATTTAATTTTTAATTTTTAACTAAAAAGTAAATATAATTTTTTGTTTATATTGCTTTTATTATATTCATTTCTATAATATATATATATATATATATTTCTATAGTTAAGATAATATAATAATCTTTTTAGTAAATTTCAAATATTTTTAATAATAGATAAATTTTTTTGTTAAATGTACAATTGAAAATTAAAATAAAATTTCTTTAAATAGTTAATTGCAATCTATGCAAATTTTATTTTAAAATGATAGTTTGTCGTAGTTATAATATATTTTTAGTTTATTATTATATTATTATTGGTAGTAATTTTAATAAAAAATAAGTTAATTATAGTTGGATAGATCTATTTATTAAATTAAATAGGTTCTAGAAAAATATATCTAAATTAGCGACTGTGCAATTTTTTTATTAATTTGAATCGAATAAGTTGTAAATAAATTGTAGCTTAAAATTGGATCCTTATCTATACATATATATATATATATATATAATAATTAATCTACAACTGTTCTCTAAATAATAACGTTAAAATTAATTATAGAAAAATAGTACTAAAAATACTATAAATTACTATCTACTTTCCTTTTTTTTAATATTTTCCGTTTCAAAATTTTATTTATCAACTAGATTTTCTCCAATATCTAAGATTTAATTATTGACTTTTAAGGTTGAACTAATTTACCACCAAAATTAAATTAAATTACTATTACACCAATTTTATCTTTAGGCGCCGAAAATTTAACCATCCCCATACTTTGATAGTAAATATTTCGATACAGGTTCAAAAAAGGAAAGGTAGTGTCCTTTACAGCTTAGCCTTACTCTTTACGCTGTCGGACTTAAAATTTTAAGCCTAGTTTACGTCATTTTATTTATAGATTTTAAAACCAATTGATAGAATTTAGATCTGAGTGATGATTTAGTTTCCCAAATTAGAATTTTATTAATTTGAGGTTACTTATTTTATATATTACGACCAAGATATAAGTAACGATGTTGGAATGAAGTTGTAAAGTCAAGTTTAAAATTTTTTGGAACCAACTATAAAATTTTATCGAGGTATTGGTATATACAATTGATCCAAAAAGAGTAGATATATACAAATAATTTAAATACAGTTGATATAATATTAAAAACATAAAGAACGAACTTATAATGAATATAACTACTAACTCCTTATCTAATGAAATCGAAACTAATTCAAAAGTTGATGATAATACTTTACTTAAAGATACGATAACTCCATTACCATGGAGACAAGTTCTAATCCTTTTAGGAGTTCGAATCGCTGAACCTATCTCTTTTACTATTCTGTTCCCTTTTATAGTATACGTAAGTTCTATTTCTTTCAAATGTTAATTGTTTTTATTTAGATGGTTCGAGATTTCCATATAACTAATAACGAGCATGAAATCGGATATTATGTAGGTTTAATTTCATCTTCGTTCGCTTTCGCTCAGTTTTTCTGTGGTAACTTTTATTTATTAATACTTTTTAGTTAATTGATTTTAGGGTTACCTTGGGGGATACTATCGGATAGGATTGGTAGAAGACCTGTAATGATAATGGGTCTACTAGGTAGCGCGTTTAGTTTAACTTTATTCGGTTTAAGTAAATCTTTGCAATGGGCTTTAGTTACTAGAATTCTATGTGGGTTGTTAAACGGAAACGTTGGAGTTGTTAAATCTATGATGGCTGAATTGACAGATTCAACAAATAGAGGTATAGCTTTTTAATTGTATAATACTAATTTTTTATCGGTAGCTATAGGGTTCTCTTACCTTCCCATGTGCTTCGGCCTCGGTTCGATAATTGGACCGTTATTGGGTGGGTACCTTTCCGATCCAGTGAAATATTACCCTGGGTTTTTTACTGAGGGACCAATCAAAGAGTTCTTTGCGTACTACCCTTACTTCCTACCTTGCTTCGTAAGCTCGTCGTTCTGCTTTATAGATGCAATTTTCGCATACTTTTATTTAGAAGAAACTTTAGGTGGAAAGTATTTATCTAGATCGAACTCTCAAGCAACTTTACGTTCAGTTGAGTCAGAACCAATAGTAATCAATAAAACATCTACTACCACACTACAGAACTACAATTCAATCAATCAAAATTCCACCACTTCCTCTAGTAAACTAGCGGTAAACCCTGATTTCCCAGTCACCGATTCTGATGTTGAAGCTCAAAGTAAGCTAGAAGATACTACTATTCCATCAGCTTCCTGGAACGCTATACTTGGAGTTGCAATTTTATCTTTACAATCCGTAATGCAAACGGAACTGTTTCCGTTATGGGCTACTACCCCGTTGAACAAAGGTGGATTAGGTTTTAACTTACATGATATCGGGTTGTACTTCAGTTTCAGTGGTTTCTTTTTGATTCTTATTCAACTGCTCACTTATGCACCACTTCAACGTAAATTTGGAACTTTAACTATATACCGGCATGTGTTTAAGTTGTACACTCCTTCTATATTGTTATTCAATTTAACCGGTATTGTAGCTTCTTTCAACTCAACCAACCTACTGTGGGGTTACTTATTGCTAATCACTTTTATACGAACCGGATTCCACGTATTTGCTATCACTTCGCTCAATATCTTGGTACTACTTTTAACAAAAAACTTTACTAATTTTTTATAGCTTGCTGAAACCTGTCCTAATCCGAAGATCCTTGGTAAAGTTAACGGTTTGGCACAAGTTTTTGGATCTTTAATGCGTGGTATAGGTCCTACCGCTTGTGGATTAATCTACGGTTGGTCCCTTGCTAATACGGATGTGCTACCCTTCGTCGATTCTACTTTTACTTGGATTATCATCGCTCTTATTAGTTTACTTAACCTTTATGTAGCTAGTCGAATTGCATAATTAACTAAATTTATAATTTATCCAACTAGAAATGTAATAAATTTATGTACATTTTAATTTAAAAATATACTAAAATTATGCTATATCTTTTATTAATATGTATATATATATTTGAATATATTTTTATAGAACTAAATAGTTCTTAAAGGTGAACTTAAATGAAAAAAATTACTTTTGAAAAATTGGTATAGAAATTAAACAATCTTTATAACTGAATATAAATATTTATATATAACTGTAGGATTACTTTAAAATAGTAGTAAATTTTATTACAGTTATCTAAACTACTGATATACTTTTAAGCTCAATTATTAACTTAACTTTTGAAATTGGTAAAAATAGATTAACTTCATTTTGTATCTTATAAAAAAATAAATATGAAAACTTTACTACCCGTCAATCTTTCACTATTTTTCATATTAATTACAACCGATGAAAATTAATATAGTTTTGAAATAATGATCTGTTGCCAAGTCATACTCAACCCTACTATTAATTACAGTTGAAATATTTTAAAGGTTGCTATGAATTTACTATATGTTTTTGTAAAGAGCACTTTAATTTATTAGTTCACTTTATTATCTTCATCTATCTGCTGTTAGTTAGAGATGTAGATACTAGGAATTATCAAGGTACCACACTGTAAATTAAAATTTTATTAAAATATTTGTAATCGATTTAAAATTTAATAACCTGTTACCTATAAGTCCAGTTTCAATTTAGAAATAGAAAAATATATAGAAGATTCCAATTTAAATTTGGTCCATCTAACTTTATAGATTTAGGTAGGGTAATACTAATAACGCTTAATCTCCATCAGTTCAACTTTAAGAGGAAATAATAATGTTAATATATATTAAAATCTGATAATAAATTAGTACTTTGATGTTATAAGAATCTTTCCGGCACTTAAATTACATTAAATTTCAGTGAAAATTTGAAGCAAATTAATTACCTGCTTTGGATCTTAAATTTATTAATTTAATTAAAAATTACTTCTAAATATTTATCTTTTCCTTTCTATCTACCAACTAATTCCAATTTTGTTAAGAACGTTAGGAACTAAAATTTTAATCTTTTTTTTGAAATGGGATTGAAACCAGCAGTTCAGTTATTTATTAAATATTTTTATAATGTAGTTAAATTTTAGAATTGATATTTTAAAGATGTTTAAGGGGATGCGAACACTACCAAAGTGGTTATTTTTAAATACATTATAAATATTAAAAAAATAGTATATTATGCTTTTTAAATGGATAGCGTTTATTTAGTTAAAAGGTGGGTAGGTAAAGGAAATAGGTATCGATACAGTTAAAATTTATCCTTCATTTCCCTAAATTTACCCATAAGACCTACTGGATCTTTAACTAAATCGTACTTGGTCTGAAGTTCTAAATCACTAAATTTACGTAAATATAACTGTTGTTAAAAAGTTTAAAATATTACGTGACACGCATAAAAGGGTTCGTTAACAGCTCCTGTTCGATAGTAGAAGGAATAGTAATCTTTTTAAGTTTAATCTCATCATTTTGAGCCTATAAATAAACTTTTAGAATCATTTTAAAAAACTATCGTTTACCTTTAAGTGACGGTTCTCCGGATCCACTGTTATAGCGAACTAAATTAAGAAAAAATAATAATTAATAAATCTAATGCACTTGAAAACGATAGTTTACCTTGTAGTTATTAGCAGTGTACTCGTGCCCGCAGTAAACTTTGGTATCCTTAGGTAGTTCAGCCAACTTTTCGATTAAACTGTGATACATATCTTTGGGAGTACCTTCGAAGAATCTACCGCACCCACCCACGAACAAAGTATCTCCAGTGAAAACGGCTTTATTGCCATTCTTATCGGTTACATAGTAGCATATGTGATTAGTAGTATGTCCGGGTGTCTCTATACTTAGAATATCTAATTCTCCTAACTAAAAATATTAAGGTTAATTGAAGTTGAAAAAGTTAATTTACTTTTAATTTCTGCCCATCAACTACTCGAGTTTCTAAAGCTTGAATTTGTTTATCCCCTCCAATAATTTCTACCTCCGGTTTCAAATTTTTTAGCTCTTGATTACCACCTGCATGGTCCCTGGATCAACTTTAATACATGCATTTTATAATTTAAAATTACCAATGATGATGGGTAGTTAAAACGCTTTTTAGAGTGTAGTCGGGATACTCTTTCTCAAAAGCTTCCAATACTTTTTTAGGTTCTACTGGATCGACACAGCAACCTACCGTAAATAATTTTTTACTGTTGAATATCTAATTAAATTATTTAAAATGTACCTTGTTTTGTAACTTTATCAACTAATAAGTACGAATAGTTATCTTGTAAAACTGGAATAATCTTCACTTCTAAACTCATATTTTAACTATTCAAATTTAAAAAAAGTATTTAGTTAAAACTGATCGAGTTGGTATTTATAGTTTACTTCAGCTTCTTTATTTGTTTGATCGATTACAATTATTAATTGTAAATAGTAGTATATCTTTTTAATAAAGTATTGGGATCAAAGTTAGTTGGATTTTTAGATTATCTTCAATAAATTTTTAAACGTGACGTAAACAGTAGATTAGTAATGTAGAAAACAGGTTAAATTGATGTACACTATCATCAATAAGTAAGATCCATTATTTTATGATAATTTCAACTTGTATGAACATAAACTTAATATACAATTTCACTAAACTACAACCGAACCTATTTAAAGCAGATCTAATGATTACTGATTACATAAGCTTCCGAATTACTCTAAAATTTCTTTGTAAATAGTAGGTACAGTATGTTTGACTAAAGCCTTCATTTTACTTAAAGTGTTTAATTTCAAATAGAATAAAGTGTAGTTTAACTGGAACTTTCAATTTAAACTGGAAGTTTAATGTCTACACTATCGATTTCTTTCATACAAGTACACTAAATTAAATATTAACTCTCCAGATGGTAAAGTATTAAATTGGAAACGAGGTGTTGGAGTAACGTACCTTTTATATTTATTTTATATATGATTATAGTATAAACCAAACATCTCAATTTTTTGAAAATTAATTTATCTATATAGAATAAAATTAAAATAATTAGTAATAAACATTAAAAATTGCTCTCTATTTTTATTAAATAAACATTCTATAATTAATCATCTCCAAAAGTTCGAGTTTCCGTCTTAATTTTAGTACCAAACTTCAACTCTAACTTATGTTTAGCATCGTAAGGAAACAGATCGGACCAGTTAGCTTTACGGGCATCACGGTACTCTACGTTCCCCATAGATTTGGTAAAAGTCTGACTTTGTAACCCCTCTTTGGTACACATGTTAATTTGTACGTGAGCACCTCTTTTAGCAGGCCTATCGATGATCCTATTCCAGTGGTACATTTCGTCACGATCTACCTCAGCATTTTCGGATGATGTGTTGACGTTAAGTTCCGTTGTAAGCTCAGGTCGAGTACCACGCTTAATGACGAGGTAGCTGAAACTTCCACTCTCCAAGTTCGATTTGGAGGATTTGACGTCCATAGTGAACTTAGGGCGCTGTACCTTCTGTTGGAAATGGCACCACCGCGTTGTATCTAGTAGTGGGCATGGTCGGTCGTGGGGGCAAGGAGCTACCGTCGTACCACCTTGACTTAACAACAGTTTTCTAGCTTCACTAATAATGCTGAATCCTTTAGGAGTACCCTTTTCCACTACAACCAAAACTCCACTGCATCGATCCCACAACGCTTGTAAGGCTTTGGTCACCAATGCGGGACTAGGTAATTCCGATAACGTAAATGCACTTAGAACCATATCATATCCATTAGTCTGTGGTAAAAAGGAGAAATGCCGTTCTAATCGGACCGAGTTTTGGAAGCCCTGATCCGAGCCGTTAGCTTAATAAACCAAAATCAGTTTTAATCTAATGTACAATTTACCTCTTATAAAACTTTCAGCTACTTCTAACATCGATTCACTAAGGTCAACTCCTTGGTAGAGGTCATCTGGTTTGGTACCAAACACTTGGTCGGAAGCCCTGATTTAAAAATTATTAAATGAAATATTTGTATCGGTTACCATAATCCGGTACCAGGTCCGACACCAAAATCGTATATTCTTTTGGGATGAAAAGATTCGGGTAACCTAGCTTTAACTTCAGATAAAACTCTATAAGTTGAAGCGTAGTTCGATGGTAAAACTGCAGCTAAATAAGCTAGTACTTCCTTATCATCGTATTTTAAGTTGTGAGGAGGTAAACTTTCTAAGTTGGGCCTTCTTCTATTCTTTTCTACTATATTGAAGGATTAATTAAATAGTAGTTAACTATATTCATTACATCTGGTTTGCTTTTTCTTATTATTTTCAGGTTCAATTTGAATCTGTACTTTCTGAGATTGCTGTGATACAAATATCCTTAACGCTTGCTCTTTTAATTCTTTCAAAGGTTCGCCTTACCAATAAACATGTCAGTAAAAAATTTTTCATTAAGGTATACCTTTAATTCTTTCGTCAATTAACTCTTTTAATTTTTGAGGTAAAACTACCATCTTATCACCAAATTTTCCAGCTTTAGCTTTCAAACTACCACGTACATATTCTTCTTCAACTTCATCTTTCGATTCAAGTGAATGTTCGTAATATTCCCAAGAAGGATCACCTTCCGGTGGTGGGCTACCCTCCATTACTTTAATAGGTTTACTCTTTATACATACTACTCTTGTCGTATTTATAAATCTTATATTAGTTACACATCGACTTAGCTTTATGTTGAACGACTTTCTAAACATTTTCAATAAAATTAAAAGCAAATTTCAATTTTGTAGCTTAGTGATTATCTTGAACCAATCGTGATTGTAATTAAGGTAACCAATAACAAAAATATTTTGATAAATTAGTAAAATTTTCGATTGGTATCCAAGTTGAACAAGTCAGTTCTGATGAGTCAGTTGAATAGATTTAGTGGTATTTTGAAACAAGGTAAACGTGAGCTTGAAGACGTTAACTAAAAGGTTTTTCAGTTAGGTGTATAAGTACATCGACAGTTAATTTAGCTCGTCATTCCAATAAGAGGTTAGGACGTTCAGTTTCCGAGCCACCTATCAACCCAGCCCCAATCAGTCCTTTCTTCAGTAAATTACCAACCCATTCAACCTATTTCAACAAGGATAGATTCCGTGATACCGAAAAATCAATTACAGCTGAAGATGTACCGGTCGATTTAGAAAAGCCTTATCAACATCATTTGAAAGGTGAAGACATTAAATTTTTGACGGAAGTATGTCCAACCGTATCGAACGAATATAACTTGAGAGATCAAAATTCTACTAGTTTAGAAACTAAAGCTAAGTTAGTAGCTCAAGCTGTTTCATTACAGACTGCTAACGCTAAAGGTATCTTAACTTATAACAAAGGAAAATGTATCGAACATTTCGGTAAATCGGAAAACGATAGTGGTAGCCCTGAAGTTCAAGGTAATTTTTTATTAAGGATGTGTTTATTAAATTTATAAATTTTGAAGCTTCTGTTTGGACTTTACGGATTAGAAATTTAGAAAGACATATGATCGATAACCATAAAGATAAACATAACCAACGTATCCTAACTAAACTTTACCATAAACGTGCCAAGATGTTGAAGTATTTAAAACGTCAATCTTTACCTAGATATTTTCAATGCTTAAAACAACTAGGTGTGACTACGGAGATGGTTGAAGGGCAGATTTCCATTAGACAGAAGCACGTTTAAATTTCATTAGTTAAATTGTGGTTTCTAATATACTTTTGATTTATTTATTTTAATTTTAAATTTGTTTGTTATTTAATTTAAGTGGGTATTTTACATTTGTAAAATAAAATTGGAACTTTTTCATTGAATTTTTTATTGGTATTATTTTAGCACAAAACATCTTTATACTATATACTGAATTTTTGGCAATAATGGCTACCTATTAAAAGTAAATTTTAAAAGCTAATTTTAAATAAATTACTGGTTAATGTAGATACTAATGAAATAGCTATAACTCTTCTATAAAATATAGAGTACTTGATATAACCAAAAACTTTGTAAAGTTTTAAATAATGAACAAGTTGTACTACCTTAGTAACTATATATAGAACTTTATTCAAACCTATCTGTAGTTTGTAGCAACTAAACAAACCTATTAATTTATAAAAAATAGTTTAAAAGGTATATATTTAGCTATTTATTTAAAACTAAAAATGCTTTTATTTTAAATTATAGTACTTTTAAATACTAATTTTTTAATTTATACATTAGTTATTAATTTTAGTATTATAAACTATAAATTTATAATTTATCCAAATTTAGTAGCAATATTTTTAAAATTAAAATCTATTTAATGAAATTATATAAAATAAAGTAAAAGATATATTAAATAAACTTTAAACCTTTTATTTTTCTAACTTTTTAATATTTTAGTTAATATTAATTTAAAAAATAAAACTTACATTTTTTATACTTATTATATTAAAATAGTACTACTATTTATAATAAAATTTTTTATTTATTTATTAATATTATATAATAAACTTTTTTAGCTAATATTAGTATTTTTATTTTTAAATTTATTTTGATATGTTTTTAAAGCTTGCTTTTTTAAGCTTTATATAATATTAAAAAGCTATAGTAGTCTTTTAGTTTTTAAAAAAGATTTTCCTTTACTTTTTATTATAAAAATTATTATTAGCAAGAATAATATATTATTTACTTATATAAAAACTTTTATATAATCTTTAAAGCTAACTTTTACTTTTAATTTATAAAAATTAGTTTTTTTATTAGATATCTTAATACTTATTACTTTTAAAATATATTTATATAATTAATTATTTTTCCATACTTAAAATTTATTATTATAATATTTATACTTATTATTTATATTTTTATAAATATTTTAATACTAAAAAATAATTTATTTAGAAAAAATCTAAAAAAATATATATTACTTTATTAAGCAACTTTAAACTATTTTTTATACTAAAAGCTAATTTTATATATTATATATTATATAAATTTACATTATTATTATTTAAATTATTTATATTAGTAAAGCTTTTTTATATATTTAAAATATTTTATTTTTTTATAAAAGTTTGTTTTTTAGTTACTATTTACTTTTAAAAATATTTAATAATTTAATATAATATTATACTATTAAAATTTTATTAAATATTATAATTATTTAGCTTTCTATTATTTTAAAATTTTCATCTTTATTATAAAGTATTTTTTATTAAAAGTTATAATTTTTCAAATAGTATTTAGTTATTTAAACTTTACTAATTTTAAAAAGTATTATTTTTATAAAGCTTATTATTAAAATGTTAGTTTTAGCAAATTTAAAAAAAAGTTATAAAATTTATTTTAGCTTTAAATAGCAGTATTGCAAACTTTTATAAAGCTAATAAAATTTTGCTTTAAAAACTATATAGGCTAAGTAATAATAAACTTATTAAAAGTTTAAGTTAAAAATATACTAAATAAATTATATTTAGTTAGTATAATTTTTTATTATTATTAAAAATAAGCTAATATATTTCTATATATACTTGAATTCTTATTTTATAACTATTTTAAATAAAGTAAAAAAAATAAATTTTAGTTTTAAAAAAGTTAAAAATATATAATATTTATATAAAAACTTAATATATATTATACTAAGTATAAAAATAAATAAAGTTTAATAATAGATTATATATTTAAACTTTTTTTTATAGTTAATTAATTATTTTTTATTTTTTATTTTTTATTTTAGTAAGTGTGTTTAAAACGCTTTAGTTTTTTAAAAAAATTTTAACTAATTTAATAATTAAATATATATAGCTTTTTAAAGTAGTTTAAATATTTTTAATAAAATTAAGATTTAAAAATTATATTAGCTTTTTATATAATAAAAGCTAATTTAAAGTTTTTATTTAGTTTTATATATTTAAAACTATATTTTGAATTTTTATTTTACATTTATTAAGCTTATTAAAATTAATAGTAGGTAATATAAAAAAAAATAATAATTTAATAATACTATATTTACTTTTATTAACAATTTATTATTTATTAAACATATTTACTTTACTAAATAATTAATTTCAATTTATAATTTAATTATTTAAATACTTTATTAATATATATTATATAAATTTTATAAATTTTACTTAAATGCTTTTTATTAAATATTAATATAAAGGTTAAATTTTAATTTTTTTTAAAATAAGCTATATTAAGTATATATATACTATACTACTGAATTTTATTTTTTATTTTTTAAAATATATGTATTTTTAATTTTATAAGCTTATTTTTAAAAGATTAAAATTTTTTATAATATTTATAATAAATAAGTTTTAAAATTTCAAAAATATATATATATTTAACTTAAAATACATTAAGCTATTAGTATAAATTATATATATATATAATTAGAATTTTTCTTTATTTTTTTTTTAAATTAAACTTTTTATTTTATGATAATTTCAAAAATATACACTTTTTTATTTTTTTTTTAATATATTAAATTATTAAAGAATTTTTAGTAACTGATATATAAAACAATAAAATTTTTAGCTATAATTAATATATCTTTTATTTTAAAACTTAGCTTATATTTTTAAAATTATTAAAACTTAAGAATTTTTAATTTATTAATAACTTATATATTATTTTAATAAATTTTAAAAAATTATTAATAAACACTTTATTATTGTTATAAGCTTTTCATTAAGTAATAGTTTTAAAAAAATTAGGTGTAGTAGTTTGCTAAAAGCTCTAAGCTATTTTATACTTAATGTAATTACTAGGAGATTAGCTACTAACAAAATTTTTAAGCTAGATAACATATAAACTTATTTAAAGCCATTGCACTACTTTTAGGTAGGTATACAATAGAAATTTCTTAAAATACTTCTTGAACTGATGTTAATAGTTATCTATATTTGTTTACTGCTTTCTTTAGACAATCTCAACTAAGATAATATTTGGTTTTTTCATAATCTATCATATAACACCACAATTTTCTACTAGGATAGAGTCTTAATGAGATCGATTTAAAGCTTTAAACTTGCATTAACTATATTTTCATTTTTATATCATTTTAATAAGAAGGATATAGCGAATTTTGAACTTAAATTGGTATTGATACATAGTTTAAAAATGACATTCATTTTGACTATTACAAATGAAAGCTCTCGGAAATGGTTCAGACCTATAGAAGCTAAAAAATTTTATGAATAAAAGTTATAAGGTGCCGTACATGAAAGCAGCGACAGCTACAGATAGAGGCAAAAGGGCTATTACTGCGTTGTAAGCACCGATACCAAAATTATTTCTAACAACTCTTTCGTTGGCTCCGTCGGAAATGGTATTTGGGTTAACAAAATCGGGGTTGTTGTGATGGGGAAAATTTATTTCGTTGGGGGGTGGGGTAGTTTGTGGCGACTCAATCTCATCTAACTTCCTCTTTTGAAGTGCTTTTATCTCAGGTGGCGATTTAATATTAGGACGGTCCTTTGAAAACGATCTGAAGGAGGTTATCTTCTCATCAACGTTGTTTAAATTTACTCCAGCACAAGGTCCATCAACATGTTTACTGTTAGAGGATGTAGGTTTAACTGGCTCAACTGTGTCTTTTGGAGGGTCTACAGTGATAGTTACTTCTGGCTTCTTAAGGTTAACTTTAACCGGACTACCATGGAGAGTTGAAAAGGTAGAGAAATCTCGGTTACGCTCGTTTAATATCTCATCGAAATTAGCTTCGACACGGTTCTTTTGGGTTCTTTCAAACGAGTTAGATACTTGTAGCAAGGAATTCTCCAACTTATCAAACGACTTTAGGTTGTTGTGAAAGTCGTATCTAGCCAAAGCTAGCCTACGATGGGAATCTGAGATAGATTTTTCCATTACCGAATAATCTTCCTTTAAAGAATTACACAGTTTTCTTACATCTTCGACGGACATGGCAATCTTTTCTTTGTTGTCTAGTGAAGATCTTATAGATCTTATAGCTTCATTGATGAGTTTAGGAGTAATGGTTGCATTTGAAAAGTTACTTACTACCCTTGATTCAGCTAAACTATCATTCTGTTCCTGATTTGAATTAAAAGCGTTGGCTTCGTTGAATGTACTATCTACACTATCGCCACTAATATAAGAGGAAATCGAATTTATAGAATCATTCTTTTGATTCTCTGATTCATTTTGATGTTCATCAATTTGTATGATAGATTCTTTTTGAATATTTAAGTTGGAATCTGTGGCATTTCCACGAAATAACTTAGCTGTTTTGATATGAGACGAGTCTTTCGAAGTTTCATCAAGGTAGGCCAAACTAGGTAAAAGTTCTGGGTTAAGATGAGTTGATAAAAGTTTATCTCTTCGAGAATCCAAAAGTTTTTGATAAGCTTTTACAGCTGCTTCGAACCTGGAATGTAATACCTTAGAAACCTTATTCTTATGGTTAATTTCGGTATTTATCTCTCTGATGTTGTTCTCGAACGCAAGCCGTTCTGCTCTACGCAACTCTTCCACCTTAATACGGATCGTTTCTGATAAATCCATTTCTTTTCCTTGCTTCTGTTAATAGAAACAAATTTTAGTCTGGTTTGCAAGTATCCCTATAATCTCAATTATTACGTTTGCGTAGTAAACAACTTGATTTTATTGGATTGGTTTTAGTAGATTGATTGTAACTAAGTCAAAACATGTAAATTTAAAAATCCAAACATCCCTTCAACAAAAATAAGTATAAATTTGTAAAGACGAAATAATTAATATCCAACAATTCTTACAAATCACATATTTAATAAATAAACTTAATTGAGAATGATAGTTACATTATTTGGAGTTTAAGGTATATGAGTACATATTTCTATTTTTTTAATAAGATAGTACGTTTATAAGCTCATGTTTTATATAATCTATTTTACTATTCTCCCCAAATACTTTGAATTTTTTTTAGTTATAAAGCTTTTTCTATCTTTAACCATTTACATCTAATAAAGATTTTATTGTACTAGGTTTGCATTAAAATTCGAGATTCAACTTCGGTAATTATATTTCCCTTTTATTTATTTTCTACTTCATCTATCTAAACCATAAATAAATATTTATGAGTAAATAGAACTTCTTGTGTAAAATACTAAACAAAATAAACTTAATAATATAAGTGTTTAATATTAAAATAATTTGTATTTTAATAAATTCAGTATAATATTTGCTTTCGTACATGTATAAGATCATAAAATTATGCTACTATACAGCGAAAAGATCAACATTCGAGTCAGTTTCAAAATTATACTCGAGTTCGTTGGCTAGATCTCTAGCACGGTCAGGCCCTAAAATTCTTGAAACGATGTACAAAGAGGTATCAATACCAGCCGAAATACCACTAGAACTAATATATTTCCCACCTTTGTCGTGAACCCAACGAGCCTTATACTTCCAATTTACTTTTGGAAAACTGGGAGTAAATATTTTGTAGGCTCTCTTGTTAGTAGTAGCATCTTTATTGTCTAAAACACCCGCTTTCGCTAAAATTAATGAACCGGTACAGATTGAAAATACGATATCAGCCTTCTGTAATAAAGGGATAAGTTGTGCTATTAAAATTGGATTATTGAGTGCCTTTTCTAACCCAGCTTTACTACCGGGTACCATAATTATATCCAGTTTATCCTTTCCTTCAAGTTGATTGGCTTCTTCAAGAGATATATCGGCTACAAAAGAGTATCCTCTGGCTTGGGATTCAATAGGTACTCTAGCTTTTTCGGCAATTTTGATCAATTTGAAGGTATTGTTCAAACGATCCCATGCATCTGAAGGTCCGATAAAATCTAACATAGTGATACCTTCATATATAAGGACTCCAACATTATAAAAAGGTTTTATAGTGATGGGTGGTAGATCTGAAACGACATCTTGGGTTGAAGCTAAAGAACATAAAAATAAATAAGTTAATGCTAGGAATTTCATAATCTAATTTTTTTTAAATCAAATTTATAGCAGTATACCTTTATTCATTTTATACTTTTCTTGTTGTTTTATATAATAATCTTAAAGGTTTTAGTATGCAAAATAGCTTTAAGTTAAAATTAATATGTCTTGTGCTAACTAAGACTTTAATTGGTGGAATATTTTTGTTCACCTTCTAATATTGGTACAAATACTAAAAAATTCCAATATACTTATTTATTTTTGAAATTAAACTTTGAAACCTTTAAATGGCCAACAAGTTTACATTAAAAATTATTTTTATATAAAACGTGTTTCTTTTTAGAGATTCGTAAAAAATATGGATAAAAACAGCTGAGCCCTCTGCTTTGTTAATAAAGCTTATCAAAAAAGTAGAAAAAATATTTAATTAAAACAAATTAGCAATATAGAAACAACTTTTTACATTTCACCTGCAAAACTTCTTATTTAAACCTTTGGAATCTTATAAAATTACTTTTGGTGAATAAATAGGAAATTTCCTCTCTTGCTTACCTGCTGAGATTCTTCATCTCTTTTATCCAACTTTGTATTCCTTTGTCATTTTCTAAATATACTTAACAAAATACTAAAGTTAGCTTTTTAACCTTTAAAAAACAATATAAATATAAATTTTAAAAAATATATTTATTAATTTAAATAGCCAAATTTAACTTAATTAAGCTAAAATTGAGAAATTTATAATGTTAAACCTTTAATATCTTATAAAAAATATATTTATTTTTTCTATATATAACACTATTGTTTTTAAAATAGTATATCTAATTTAAAGTTTAAATTTAAGCTTTTACTTTTATATTATAGCTATCAAAGGATATTTTTTTGAAAATATACTATTAAAAATTAAGATATATATAATTAACTTTTTTTAAAATTAAATTAAAAAAATATAACTAATAATAAAAAAACTATATATAATATAAATCATATTTCCTTATTTTATAAAGTATATAATGATTAGTAGATAATAGCTATAATTATTTATTTTCTTAAGCTAAAGCTAAATATATATTATTATAAAATTAATAAATATAATATAATAATTTAATAAAATTTATTTTATTTATTTAAATTTGCTTAAATAATACTATTATTATATATATATATAATATTTTACTACTTTTTAAAATAGTAAAATTATAATTTATAATTATTTAAATTTTAAAATGGCTAAAATATTATCTTGAAATTTTTAAAGCTATTTTTTTTATATTACTATATATTATAAAAATATATAATTTTATAAAGTATTAAGTATAACAAAATTAAATTAAAAAATAATGGTTTTATTCTTTTGTATACTTTTAAATAAAAATGAAATTAAATAGTTTTTTTAGCTTTATAAAGTATTAAGATATAGCTTTAATATTATAAAGTAATATTAAAACTATTTTAAAAAGCTAACTTTAATATAAAGCTTTTAAGCTAAAAGTATACTATTTATAAAGTAATAAATAGAAAAATTATACTAATTATATAAATAATATTATATAAATTAATATATTTATAATATGTTTATAAAAATGAAATATATATATTAATTTAATTTTAACTATAAATATTACTAATTATAATAATAATTTATAATATAATTTTATTTTACTTATTTTTTATTTTACTATTTAAATAATGCAATTATTTAACTTTATTAGTTATATTAATTAAATTATATTATAGCTTTGAATTAAAAAAAACTAGTATTTTTTCTTTTTATAATATTATATAATTTATTACTTTTATACTTTAATTTTAAAAAAAAACTTAATTACTAGTTTATATCTTTTTTTATATTATTCCATACTTTACTATTTTTTATATTTTACTTTTTTTTAATAAGCTAAATTACTATTTTTCTAAAAAATAAAACTTAACAACTGTTATAATTAACTACTTTAAAACTTTTATTCATTAATATTTTAAATATATATATATACTTATATTATACTTATATTATATTTATAAATATTATTTTATTTATAAAGTTATTTAATAAAACTTATACTAAAATAATCTAAAATTATAGCAGTTTAGTATTAATTTTTTTATAAAAAAGCTATTTTTAATTAAATTATATTATTGATAAAATTTTATATATTATAATTGCTAATACTTTAAATTTATATAAAAATATTTACTAATTCAGTTAATATATTTTTACTTTATACTTTTAAAATCTAAAAATTAGTAAAATTTTTAGTATTTTCTTATACTAATTTAATAATTTTAAAGCTAATTTAATATATAACTCTACTTTATATATTTATTTTTACTCTAATATAATTATTAAAAAATATTAATATTTTTTATTTAAATTTTTAATTAATAATTTTTTAATAATATTTTAATATACTATTAGTATATTTGCAACTTTTACCTAGTTAAGCAATTTTATATTTACTGCTACTATTTTAGTAATAGTAGATTAAAGTTATTTTAATTATTTTAAAATTAAGATTATTTATAACTAATAGCTTTTATTATTATTAAATCTATTAAATAACTTTTTTAATATAGTTTTTAATTATATATTACTTTATTACTAAAAAGTTTATTTAGTTTTATTATATTTATAACCTAAATTTTAATTAAATTAAAAATATTTAAGCTTTATATATTATTTATAATTTTGCTAAAAAAAGTTTAATAAAATTAAATTTTACTTATTTTATAAAATATTTTATAAAAATGTTAACAGTTTATAAATTTATATTAAATAAATATAATTTTTATTAAGTAAAAGCTTTACTAGTAAAGATAATTATATATGTAGCTATATTTAGTAAATTATTTTAGCTAAGTTAAAAGTATTAAATATAGGTTTTTTTTTAAAATTCAACTTTTTTTAATACTCTACTTTATTTTAAATTAATAATAGTTATAATTATAGTATAAAATTTAGACTTATAAAAGCTTTTTTTCTATAAAAAATAAACTTTAAAAATATTTTAACTAGTATTTTAAACATTTTCTTAAATAAATAAAATATAGTAAAATAAAACTATATAAAAATTATAGTTAGCAGTAAATATACTTTTATTATTAAACAATACTTAATTTTATAATTAAAATTAAAAATTATTATAGTTTTAAGCTATAAGTTAAACTTTTAATTTTGAGTTAAATAAAACTAAACTAAATTAGAACTAAAATAGCATTTAAAAATTAAGTTAAATTATATTGGGTTTAAAAATATTTAAACTTATATAAATAATATTTTAAATTTTAATACTATTATTTAAATCTATTATTATTATTAGCTAAAAAAAATTAACTTATTTTATCTATTAAAATTCATTTTATTTATACTAATTTAAATTGTTAAATAACATTAGATTTAGTAAGTAGTATAATTTAATAATAAATTAATTAATTAATTCTTATTTTTTAAAATTTTCTCATTAGTATATATAATGATGTATGTATATTTTATTAGCTTATTAGTACACTAATATATATTCATATATTACAATTTTAAAAAGGCCAGTTAATAAGAAATTAAAACTGAGTTCTGTATTATTCTGGTGTACAATATTATCTTTATAAATAGTTATACTTTGCTTCATTTCTAAATTTGGAATAATTTTCCATAATCAAATTCGATTCGAAATTATGAAAAGGAATTTAAGCTTCGGTTTATATTCGGTTTGCTGAACCGATAGTAACGAGCTTAAAATGACGAATTTCGGTGTTAAAAATTGCCTATACGTTGTAACTCAATTTATTATAACTTACAAGGATATATAAACGCTCCGGTGCCGAACTATAAATAAAGAAATGCCATCAATCTATATATTATAAATGGCATAGTTCACCCTCAATTATCTAAGTTGGTTAGTTACCAACCCATCCACCATTTTTTTAGAAATTAAATCGAGTGTATAAACTTTGATTTCAATATTTAGCTACGGATTATCTAACATCCACTTATTAAATATATAGGACATGGTATTTGTATTTGTAACTAAACAGTTATTTCGGGTTAATTATAAAACTAGCGATTGGTTCTAACCGCTGTTGTATTTGTAACTATTGGTACAAAAATAGATTGCTACATTTTAATAATCTTGTTACAACTTTGCATGTTCAGAATAACTACCATTCGCTTAGCGTTCCTACTAAAGTTTACTTGCTCCATTTATCTAAATTGCGCTAAAGTTGCTTATTAAAATTTAATACATCCATTTTATTCGTAGAGTTCTAATTTGTTAAGCCAGCCAAATTCCTTTCAAATCAACCTGAACAACTGTAGCTAAGTAAATTGGCAGTTTACTTCGAATAGGCAAGTTTATGTGTCACCCATGACGAAATTCTAAATTTGGTAAATTATTACCCGTGGTTGAAGCGGAAGTGCTATAGTACTATTTCAAATTATCATCAGGCAGCAGAAATAAGAATTCCAAGATACGAATAGAAAATTTACAATTAAGTATAAGAACTTTAATTGCGTTTATACTGGATTAGCAAACTGAACCCTAGTTCAAGCCTTGGTTCAACCAAATTTTGTTAACGGCAAGTTTTCCTGTTCATTTCAACCGTTATATAAATTTAAATCAAATTATTTCTAAAACTAGATTAAGTTTTAGAATTAAAAATAAAGGTAATTTTTTTTTAAAAATTAAATTTTAACTGTAAAGTATTGTAATTTTTTAAAAATTTTTATTAGGTAATTATTAATTAAAAATTGATTAAAAAAATAATAATTTGTATTATTTTATTTTATAAACGTTTATTTTCAACTATAAATTAAAGTAGTTTTTTTTTAAAATTATCTATTAATTACTTATTACTTAATATTAATTCGCTTCATTTTCAAATAAAAAATATCATAATTTAAAAAAAAAAGTAATTATATTAGTTAACTATGAATTAAATTCAATATTAATATATCTTATATCAATTATTTTTATTTTAAACTATAAAATATGATACCCTCTTAAAATTTTATATAAGGTAATTATCAATTAAAACTAATAAAATAATAATTAATATCAATTCTTTAAACTTTTTACCCATTTTAAAAAAAAAAACCCAAATGTTTGTAATCAAATCTATTTTAATCTAGTATCAATAAATCAATAATTAAATCAATTAGTTTTTTTAGATAGTTGGTATTGTTTAGCCTTTTCTTAACTTTTTCCTTATGATCTCAAAATTAGATTACAATATCTCCAAAAACAAGTGTCAGATCAAAGTAAGAATCTAGCTTTTTTAGATCGAAATAGGAAAAAATGTAATTAATAAAATTTATGGATTCGAATTTAAAGAATTCTTAGCTATTCGGAAAAATTAAGTCTATTTATTAGGTTGTGATTGGAACTTTATTGGTAAAGCTTTAAAGGTTTAACCCACCAATATGTACCCTTTTAACCAATTAAATTAAATTTCTTTTCCTTTAATTAAAGGTTGCCAAATTTAAAGCTGATGCCTTCTAACTTAAAAGATTTAAACTAAAATTTGGTGGTGGTACCTAAGCAAATTTGCAGTTGAATTCTATAAGAAACTGGTTCAAAATTACTAATTCGATTTTAATTTGAACCAATTCGCAATACTTTCCGATCAATTTTAGTAACGCAGCTAAAATGTTTAATTGGTTTTTCCCGTATTAGTTGAGTTACAAACTTTAAATTGAACTTTATACAAAAACAGAATTCGTAAATTGTAACTAGTAGTATAAAAAGGTGTAGGAGGAAAGGAAGAACGTTTAAATAAATTTATCAAACAACTATTTTACGAACACTTAACTATTAACTGTTTAACCGATATGCCTGCCTCCAGTCCAACCGTGTCCTTCCCTAAAAAGTTACTGTTGATGATAACTGAAGCTAAAGGGGAAGGTATCTCTTGGGATTTCGATGGAACTTCGTTCTCAGTAACTGACCGATCGAAAGTTATCGCTATGTTACCTAAATATTTTAAACATAAGAGTTGGAACAGTCTTACCCGACAACTGAACATCTACGGGTTCGATCCAATTAAAAGTAAACGGAAAGGGTTAGGTTCGGTAACTACTTTCCGACACCCCTTATTTACTAAAGGGATACAGAACCCAGATGCGATCAAAAGGATAATTAACAAACATGAAAAAGAGAACAGTGGTAGTCATCACGACGAGTCCGATCATTCGAACCCTTCTACTTTAAACCAAACTGATAAGATTTTTAGATTGGAACAGGAACTTCGTGATCTTAAAGTACTGAACCAAAAGCTCGAATTTAGGTTAGAAGATAGTAAAGCTAAATTTAACGATTTAGCTAAAATTATGGCTAATTCGTTCACCAACTCTAACTCTTTACCGAAACCATCTACCATCGATACTTCTAGAAGGATACCAAACTTACAAGCAAGTACTCCGTTTCAACCTTACCCTCAAGAATCTTTAGCTTTAAGACCACTACTACAAGATCATCGTAACGAAGATTTAGAATTACCACCATTACGTATGCTCTTTCCATCTGCATTTTAAATTTTGAAAAGTTTGTTAATAAATATATTTTTTTTCTGTTTTAATTATATCGATTTAAAAATAATTATAGTTTTTTTTTTTTTTTTTTTTTTGCATTCGATACATTTTATTTTATTTTATTTTATTTGATTATTTACTTTTATAAATTTTAGCTTTTAGTATCAGTACCATTTATCTTCACTTTATTAGAACTATAGGATGAGTTTATAAAAATGCTCTTACTATAATTAGTTTAGATGTATGTAGAAGCTATATTTAGCCGGTCAAACTACAGTTTACCTTTTTCTATACGATAAAATTGCTTTTAGAATCGAATTTTAATTAGATATTCGAAATAGTTTCAACTGTAAAAAATTTAATAATTTTCTTATTATTATTATTATTATTATTATTATTATTATTATTATTATAATATAATTACAAATGATAGTTTTCTTTTCTATCTTAATTTTTCAGTAGGTTCCACCTATATTAAAATTAAAGTTAGTTTATAAGCCATGAACAACAGTTTGAAAGCTAACTTCGGAACAAAGTTGTAAATGATATTTACTTTCTATCAATTTATGCAAATTGTTAGTAAATTTTATACAAATCAAATTATAATAAGTTAATCTTAATAACGGCTCAGTTTTAATACCCTAAAAATATTTAGTTAATAGCCTATAATGTTAGATACTATTAAAAAGTAGCCAACTATCCGATACCTACTTCGATACCTGATCCTTCTTATTGGATAATTAAATTTATTTAAAACCATTTTATTTAGAACCAAGTGGAAAATAAGTAAAATGGGAACGTTATCGTTAATATATATTTTTAATTGGTTCATTTTTAATTTAAATTGATTAAATGAATACAAATTTTTAAGCAACCAATTTTTGTATATAGATATTTGTAAACTTAGTCAAATCTTGGAAACAATAGATCTAGTTATCGCTATCAACTGCTAACCTATAGTTTTGCGTTGGTATACTGTACTTTATATGGAAAATTTTATCAAATAATAATTAACTTTATAAACCCTTGTAGCAATAAGAAATACCGACTGAAATAGTAAATCTTGAATCAAAACCTAATTTATAAAGTTTTGATAACTTTAACTCAATTAAACTAAATTTACTTCTTTCAATTAAAAAATTACATATTAACAAATTATTATATTTTACCTAAAAGTATTATTAAATAAATTTTTGAGGTAAAAATTTTATAATTTTCCAATCCAAATTTAAGTCCCGATTCAAAACGGTTAAAATATAAATTTTATTTAAAATGAATTTGCTATACCTTTTTTTAAAACTTTTATTAAAAATAGAACTAGTAAATTTAATTATTTATTATAGAAATTTTAATTTTAATTTTTAAAATTTTACTATACCTTATCTAATATTTTATCTTTTATAGTTCTTTAAAAATTTTGATAAATAAAATTTTATAAAAATAATAAAATAGTTAATAGTATAGCAACAATTTTGTATTTTCCTAAATGGAACTGATATTTTTCAGTTTATTTTTAAATATAAATATATATAAATGTAAAATCCATTTTTATAAATATTTTAAATATTGTGAAAAGTAAAAATATTAAAAATTAAAAATTTACTACTTAACTAAATTAATTATTCTTTTAAAGTAAATATATTTCTATAATAAATATATTAAAAGCAATAAGTTATAATACTACTATAATAAAAGTATATATTATTAGAATTTATAAAAATAGAAAAATAAGTTTAAAAACTTAATTATTACTATTTTTTAAAATAAAAAGGCAAATTTAGTAATATAATATATATAAATATTTAATACTGCTTATTTAAAAAAAGAATAATTAAATTTTAACTTTTATATTTACTATTAATAATAAGCCTTTAAAAAAATAAAATAAAAAAATATTTAGCTAATTAAATAATAATAGAAATAAATAAATAATTTTAAATATTATATTATTACTAAAAGTAAAATAAAATATTTTTAAGCAAAGTTTAAAATTTTATAATTATAATTATAATATTATTATTAATTATAATTAAAAAAGTAAAAAAATTAAAAACTATTTAAAAAAAACTAATAGTAATTTTTATACTATATATTATAAAATACTATAATGTAATAGTAATAGTAAATAAAAAATTTATAAAAAAAAGTTAGTAGATAGTAATAGTATATAATTAATTTTATTATTAATCATAGTAGTAATAAATATATAAGTTTAATAAGTAATATAAGTAAGCAAAATCAATAATAACTTAGTAGTAAAATTAATATAGTTATAAATATAATTTATATTATAAATAGTAATAGCTATAAAAACTATAAAGTAACTAATAATAATAAAATAACTAAATTTTATATTTATAATTTATAAAAGAAGATATAAGTATTTATAAATTTAAATAGCCTTTATATCTTTAATAAAATTAAAAATTAAAAATAAATGTCTTATTATTTATAATACTAGTAGTTTAGCAAATAATTTTATATAATTTAAAATAATTTAACAAAAATTTAAATTATTAGTTATTATAATTTATTGTATATTTAAATCATAAAGTTTTTTATTAATTAGTACTAATAGTTATACTAAACTTATTTTAAATATTAAACTTATAAAATTTTATTTTTTTTAATAAAATTTTAATATTTATAATATTTACTTTTTAATAAATTAAATTGCTAAAATATTTTTAACTACTAATATACAATAATAATAAAATTTTAACTACTATTAAATTAAAATTAAATTAAAACTTTTTAGCTAAAATTTAGCTTATTTTTAAAAATAAATAATAAATTTTATTAATTTTTTTATTTTATAAAGTTAAAATAATATATTTAATATAATAACTAAAGTATTATAATAAAAAATAAATGGGTTTACTATTTTATCTATTTATTAATAATGTAATTTTTATACTTAATTTTAAAATTTGCAAAAATTTAAAAAATTTTAAAATATAAAAACTAAAAAGTCTTAAAACTTTAACTTTTTTTTAAAAATTCAAAAAATAAATTAATAATAAAGTTTAAATTAAGTAGTTTAATTTTATATTAGTTTTAATTTTATATTTTACTAGTTAAAAATAAATATACTAATTTTAATATATTAGCTTCAATTTTTTACTATTATTTTTTTAGTATTTTTTAATAAAATAGTTAATAAGTTTAAATTAAAACAATAATTTACTTTTAAAAATACTTTGCTATTTAGTAAGCTAAATAAAATAATAAAAAGAGTAAAAATATTTTTAATAAAAATATTAATATTAATGATTAATACTACTATATATAATTATGCTAATTTCTATTTATTTTTAATTCTATTAGTTATAATTAAAAAAAAATTAAAAAATTAAAAAATTAAAAATAATACTACTTATCTAAAATTTTAAGTAGTTTTGCTTAAATTTGATTATAATATTTAGTTTATTTAGCTTTTAGATTTTTATACTTAGTAATTTTAATTAAGAAATTATTTTATTAAATATTATTTTAGCTTAGCTTTAAATAAGCTATTTTTATTATAAATTTGCCTTATTTTCTTTTAGACTACCAGCTAAGTTTTCTATTTAATAGTAGTTATTTTTTATACTTTTAGCTTTCTATTTTAACTAAATATACTTAAATATAGCTAAATTAATTATATATTTTTATATTTTTTAGAACTTTTAAAAATAAAATTAGTTTAAAAATTAGATTTTTATAACTTTATACTTTTAAAAATAATATTGCCTTTAAAAAAAAATTAGTTAATAATTTAACTATTATATAATTTCTTTATTTATAAATAATTTTTATAACTAGTTAATTATTAAAATCTCAAATACTAATAAAGAAGCTATTTTCTATACTTTTACTTATTCTTTAATTATATTAGCAACTTTTGCTACTACTATAAAAATAATTTATTTTTAAATACTTATTATTATATTATATTTTAATATAAACTTTTAATAATATTAATATTATTTTAACTAACTTATAAATAATAAATAGTTTAATATAAGTTTTTTACTTTATCAAGTAGTAAATAAGTAATTAACTATTTTTTAAAATAGCTAATTTCAATTTTAAAAATTAAATTAAAATTAAAATTTTTTACTTTATAAATTATAAAATATTATACTTAATACTTGTTATATATTAATATAATAATAATATATTTATTAATAAAAAAAACATTATTTTTAGTATATAGTTATGAAAAAAATAAAAGTTTATAGCTTATTTTAATATAAATATAAGCTAATAGCTATAAAATTTATTATAATTAAATATATATTAAAATATAGTTATATAGTTAGTAATATAGTTAAAATATTAAGTATTCAACTTTTACTGTAAGTAAATATAAAAATGTAAATGCTTTTAGTTTGCAATTAGTTTAGGTAAATTGCAAAATTATAGTACTATTTTAAATTTTAGAATAATTAAAATATTAGCTTAATTTACTTAGCAAAGCTAAATAAGTTTAATTTAAATATACTTTTGGATATTTAAAGCTACTTTCAAAAGTATATAATCTATAAAGTTGTACTTTTATTTCTTTATAGATTTTTAAGTATAAATAAAATTAAATGGTTTTTAAGCCTTATAAAATAATATATAACTAAAATAATTTAAAAAAAGCAATTAGTATAGACTAAAAGTATACTTTTTAAGTATGCTAACTATCTAAATAGTATAATTTAGACTAATAAATACAAATTTAATAAGTATAATATTAAAAATAAAGATTATATATATTAGCTTAATTAAAATTACAAATTTAATTATAAAGTGGATTGTAATATATGCTAATTTAGTAGTTTTAAAGTTAATGTTTAGGAAATACTTAATATATATAGGAATTTATATTTATTATATATAAAAAGTAATTTTAATTTCAATATTTATATAAATTTACTTAGATAGTTTTATTCTAAGTTTATTCAAAAAGTTATTTAAAAAACTATTAAGCTATTCTAATATATAATTTTACTACTTCTTATACTACTATAATAACTAAAAATTATATTAAAAATACTAGTATTGAAATTTTTAACTA
>JAWQFY010000203.1:0-44552 GCA_037055185.1 Capillidium rhysosporum | reverse complement strand
ATAAAATTAAAAATTTTTACTTTGTATTTATAAAATTATTAAAAATTATTAAAAAAGTTTGTTAGCAAGCACTTGCTAATGTCCGTAAGTGTATTAAGTTTTATTATATATTTAATTTAAAAATAAACACTTTAGTTTTATTATATAATTAAATTAAAATTAAGTAGTTTAGTTATTAAATAATTAAGTTAAATTTAAATATTTTAGCTTAATATTATTTTGAAATTCCAAAAATATATTAGAATAATAATATATAATAAAATATAAAAGTTTTATTTAAAGTTAAAAAAGATATTTAAATAAAAAAATAATACTTTATTAATAAATTGTTAAATAAGTTTTAGAAAATAAAATAAAATAAAATATTTTAAATGTTATAAAATAGACAAGCCTATAATAAATATTATTTTAAAGATAAATTAAGCTACTAGAAAACTATTTAAAAGAAAATATATTTTTATTTTAATAAAAAAATAATAATATTATCAAAACTTCTTAATAAAAACTTATAATAATTATAAGGTAAGTATATTATTAAGTATTTTTAATAAAGGCTTACATTATAACAAGACAATTATATTATTAAAGTTTTTTTAATTAAGGCTTGCTTAAATAATAATATTATTATTTAAACTAAATTTTTAATAAAATAGCTTTTAATAAGGAAAATATAATTCTATCTTAATTTTACAATGCAGTTAAAAAGTTAATATTAAAGTAATATTAGAAAAATAAATAATTAAAGCTAACATAATAACTATAATGTTGCAGTTTTACCTCAAGATATAGTATATTTAAAATTATATTACAATATATTTAGTTTATTTAAGATTTAAATATATATTTTTTAATATTAAATACCTTATCACCTTATATAAATTGATGTAAATTTTTAAAAGTTATATTATTAAGTTATAAATTTTATTTTTTCTTTATTTACATTTATACAAAGTATATTTTATGATAAAAAGTTTATAAAGATTTAATTTGCTTTATAGCTACTTAAAATTATGGGAACTTTTTACAATTCATAAGTATCATTATAGAAAATATAGCTCCGTTCAACCAATAGTACTTCATTGACTGAAATTTTAAGTATTGCGATACTATTGATGTTTTTTAAGTATTTGTTTAATAGAGAGCTTAATTAAAATTTATATAAAACTAAATAGTATTTTTAGAGATCAATATATTCTTATAAATATTCGGGTTATCATTTAATGTAATTATTACAGTTATTTACAAAATTTGGAAGGATAAACGGTGAAATATTCATGTATACCAAACCTCTAAGTATAAAACTTAATATCCACATCTTTCAAAGACAAGGGGCTAAAGCGTTATACAGTCGTTTACTCAAATCAAAATTTTACTTGTGGGGAGTTTGCTTTTGACAGTACAGTCAGCTTGACCAACATGTCAAAATGACAAACTGTTTAGCATGACTAATTAAGACATAGCTTTATTGACTAAATACATCCTTATAACGAAATGTTCTTTAATAAATACATGCTATATATTTCTTATTTGAGTAACTAACCGTCTGATAATCTTCTCAAGTTAGATAGAATCATTTCTTTGTTTATTGTTTCGAAACTTTGGATTGGAAAAGTTGGGATAAATTTGTGAAATTTATCGCAGTTAACCACATTTTTACTACGCACTCCTGCGCAATTCGAAGCTTAGACTTCGTTTAGATAAGATTGGTAAAACAATCCAATAGATCTATATTTTAGAGGAAGAGATTGGTGGATTAATTATTTACTAACATAACCTACTTTAAATACTTGAAACGGGATGTGTTCATAGCAAATGTATAAATACCTAGTAGCTTGCACCCATCAGTACTGTCCTTCAGCAAAGACTCGCGTTAAAAATTTTAAACTTCAATACTTCATGAGAAAAAGATCCAAATCCTATAGAAACGCCAAAACAAAATTGAGATAGCCAATCACAATTTATTAACTCTTAAACGCAAAACAAATCAAATTATAACTCCTGATGATGAATAATCTATTTGAAGACTTTCCATTCTTTTTGATGCCTGAGCAACAAAAATTGCCACGAACTATTAACGACGCAGCCGCTATAACTTCACCTAACAGTCGACTAGTTGAAAACGTTTCAAGTAGCATTAATCAAGACTTTCCTTATAACTTAAGTACTCCACTTTTCAGCCGTTTGAACACCGACTCGGGCTCACCTCTCATTGGTGATAACGTATCCTTGGATGCATCCTCTTCTCTTTTCTACTCGCCTGCAAATAACTACCTTGGCTCAGAATATATTAATAACTGGTTCAACCAGCAGCCTTCTTTTGATCAACTGAATAGTCCAAGCGCTGCGTTGAACAGTATGATGAATCCACTTAATCTTGGACTTACTTCACCCTTGGAACAGGCTATGAATGGTGGTCTACCTTTACATCTTCCTACTAGTATTTCTAATCCAGGGGTTGCACTCTTTTCACCAACTATAAGGCAGTTGTTGGCAGCACATCAGGAGAATATGAAGTTAAATTTAAAGATTAGACACCAGCTGGCCAAGGAGTTACTAATTCAGAATTGCGTCTACGCCCCTATCTCAACTCCAGTTGTTGACGGAAAAGATCCAGGTTCAACTTATCTCTACGACATCGATACAAATTTACTAGCGAACAGTAAGGTGGCACCTATCGCTATGGGAGAACCATTAGTTAATAACTTGAACGATCAACTTGATATTGATCTTAAAAGTCTTTCTAATTTATCGGCTCAAACTAATAACAGTTTAGATTTTAGGGATACTCAAACCAATGAAGAGCCTTTGATAAATCCAGCTAGCTCAAACCCTGACTTTTATAAGTTACCACTATCGAACTTGGACGTCCTAAACGCCGCGAAAAGCACCTTTAATAGTGATCCAAATTCTCAGTTGGATAGTGCTGAGTATGAAAACCAAAGCGATTCACTTTTCGTTCAGGATGAGAACGGTTCTAAGCGCAAAGCGGATCCTATTTATCGTAGGTTCCCCTGTGAATTCCCTGGATGCAATTTAAAGTTTACTCGTAAGTTTAATTTAAAAACTCACGAATATACCCACAACCCTGATCGAGTTAAAAAGTTCGAATGCGACCTATGCCCTAAAAGGTTTGATAGAAAGCACGATCTGAATAGACACCAAGGTAAAATGCACTTCAGTTTACCAAAATACCAGTGCCCCAGGTGCGAAGTTCGTATCAAAAAGAAGCCTCTTTATAGAGCTCATCTAAGGGAATGCTTGGACGGCTATTAATTTACCCTACTGTTTAACCCCTTTTAAAATCAATTTTCTCCGTTTTCTGTTAACTGTAGGGGAAGCCATTCTAAAATTTTACATTTTTTATATCTCATCCCTTCTCCTATGAAACTAGTTTAAAGTACATTTTGGTATTTTATTTTTGTCAATAAAAATCAAGTAGTATATATTTTTAATTTTTAAGTTTTGCTGTTTACAGGTTTTATTTTTTAAGATAAAATTTATAATGTTTAAGCTTAAAATTAAGGCAATAAAAAATTTGCAACTCAATTTATTTTCTAAACAAAGTTTATTAGAGAAACAATAGACTTGTAGTTTACATCTCAAACATTCTAATTTAGAAATTTCAAATAAGTAAATCAGTCAAGAATTTAAAAATGGTTCCAAATTCTTTAAAATGAATATTTTATAGCAATTTAACTAAAATGTAGGTATAAGGATAACTGATATAATTGAAAGAGAATTTAGTACTAGTGTTAGGTAGAATCTTATCATTATTTTTAGCTTTATTAGAGAGAAGGTGTATTAATCTATTTTAACAGAAAGTAGGAAAAGTAGAGCTGTTTTAAACTAAATATATAAAAACTGAGCACTTTTTTTTAAATAGAAATAAATTTAATATAGAGAAAAATTTATAGTAAAGAATTTTGCATATACTATTATAGAATAAATATTTAGTATTAGTTTTAAAGTTTAAATAATTTAGTTGGTTTTTAGAGCTCACTTTTTAGCTTTAGATAATTTATATTAAAGTATTATTTTAAAAACTTTCTTTATTAGTAAAAAGTAAAAATAATAAAGTATTTTATATTATTTAAACTTTAATAAAAAGTAATATTTTATTAAATTAAAAATTTAATTAAACTATATTTTTTTATAAAATAGTAATTTTACTAATTTTCTACTTTGCTTTTTTTATATATATATTTTATATATATTTTTTTTAATAAATTTTTAGTTTATCTTTAAGTTTTTGATTTTTTTTAAAGGTTTGCCTTAATTATTATATTATTATCTTACTTATTTAGGTTTTTTTATAGTATTTTTACTTTTATAACAATATAAACTATTTAAATATTATTAGTTAAAAGTAGCTAAAATATAAAATTTACTAATTTTTTTATTTTAAGCAAATATATTAATTATAATATACATATAAATATAAATTATTTTTTAAATAAGTATTTATTATAGTTTTATTAAACTTAAAACTTAAAAATAAAATAATAAAATTAGTAGTAAAAGCTTTAAGTAAAAAAACAATAGCTAAAAAAGTATATATTTTATTTTTAAAAATTAAGTAATTAAAATAGTAATATTTAAAATTATATATCTTTTTTTAATAAAAATATTATTAGCTACTAGCTATAATATTTAGTCTTTAATATAATACTAATAATAATTTTTATATTATTTAGTAAAAAATACTATAATGTAAAAGTAGTGGTAACTATAAGTATTTATATAAAAAAGTTAGTAAATAGTAATAAAGTAAGATTAACTTTATTATTAATCATAGTAGCAATAAATATAAAAGCCTAATAAATAATGTAAGTAAGTAATATTAGTAGTAAAAAAGCAACTAAATCTAATATATGAGATTTGTAATAAAAGATAAAAGTATTTATAATTTTAAATAGCCTTTATATTTTTAATAAAATAAAGAAATAAAAATAAAGTAAAAATAAGAAGTAAATAAATTTTATTATTATAGAGTAAAAATAGTTTTATAAGTAATTTTGTATAATTTAAAATGATTTTGTAATAAGTTAAATTATTAGCTATTATAATTTATTAAATATTAATATTATAAAGTTTTTTTATTAATTAGTGCTAATAACTATACTAAGCTTATTTTAAAATGCTGAACTTATAAAGTTCTTAAGTAAAAATAGCAAAATAAAAAGTATTTATTTATTTAAAAATTTTATTAAATACTTAAAACATTTTATATAAAGTTAATAAAATAAAATTAGTAATTTTATTATATAAAATCAAAATAAAAAAAGAAAAAATAAATAATTAAATAAGCTTAAAGAAAAAATAATTATAATAATTATAAAGTTAATAATCTATAAAGTTGCTAAATAATAAAATATTATACTAGCTTTTAAAGTAAAATATAAAAGCTATTTTTTAAACTATATATTATAAATATAATAGTTAAAATTTATAATTTATAATTATTAATATTAAAATTAATATTTTTACTTATAATTTTATTCTAACTAATTTACTAGTTTATATTATTTTAATTAATATTTTTAAGAATAAATAGTTTTAACTTTTACTAATAAAAAAATTTATTATTATTATAATAAAATATTTATAATATATATATTTAAAATTATAATTATTTAAAAAATATTTTTAAGTAAGAATACTTTATTAATATAGAGTTATAAATTATAAATATTATAATTATAGTTATTATAAGTATTTTCTTATTAAATTTAAATTTATATTTATAGCTATAATACTTATTACTTAGTAAAGTAATAATAATTAGCTTTTTATATAATTGAAATTTAGTATAACTTTAATTTTAACCTAGTAAAAATATGTAAATTTTTAGTTAAAACTAAAAATATTTAATAAAAGTTTTAGTTTATCTTTTTTATAAAATAAAACAAAAATATTATTAATTTATAAAACTTTTTTTTTAATATTTAGCTTTATATGCTATATTTTATAATAGCTATTAAAATATTTAAGCTTAAAAAACTGATAAATAACTACTATAACTATAGCTTTTAGCTATATCTTTCTACTTTAAAATAATAATTTAAGCTCATAATTTGCAGCTTTAAGCTAAAAAAATATAAACTATTTTAATATCTTAATATATAAAAAATGTTTTTAGAATTAGAATTTATTTTAGTTTAATTCTTGGTTTTTAATAATAATAATTCTTAATTTAAAAAGTATAATATATAATATTATATAGATATTAATAATGAATGTTATATTTTAAAACAATTATATTAAAAAATTATATAATATTTTATTTTTAAATATTTATAATATATATATTTATAGTAGTTTTGAAATTTAAAATGATAAATAAAAATAAAAATATTAAAAAACCCGTATAAAATAAAATTTAGATTTGAAAACTTTAATATTTTTAGAAAAGTGTGAAAAACTCTTATTTGTACAGAAATATACTAAACTTTATTTAACTTTTAATAATTAAAAGCTAAATTATATCTTCATTATAAAGTCTAAAAGGCTTACATACATACTTCTCTCCTTTGATCTACCTAATGATCTGAGAAACCTAAATCTTGGTCCATCATAGTTTTATTTTATAGTATGCTATCCTTGCCTTCATATAGCTGCCTACTGAACCTTTACTTTATTCAAAAAATTTAGCTCACCTTGAGAATAAAAAGGATTAGTATTGCGATTATATTATTAATTTGAATTTGTTTATAAAAAGGCAGGCATTACAGTTTATATATATATAACTTATAAACAATACTAGAATAAAAACCACCGTGTTTTTGGTGACTAAATCCGCAATCACAGCAACTAACTCTTTGGGTAGTTTGTAAAGAACATCTAAAGTATATAGGATACCGAATCCGACACAAGGACCATTTCAATTCTATTCAATTAAATAGATCAATTTAATATACTGACTTCCAGTAATTGGCTACTATCCTGAAGTGGTTACGATAAGCCAAGTACAAATTTTAGTAAATTTTCGAAAATTTAGTTACAAATCTAAATTACCTTCTCAGACTTAAGATAGTTGACAGTCATGACTAATCAGCAAGAAAAAGCCACCCAAACTTTACGCATGATCCTTATTGGTCCCCCTGGAGCAGGTAAATATATAGTAGTGATATTCATCTCCTAATTGATGTTTTTGTATTATGAAAAGGTAAGGGTACCCAGGCACCCAAGATCCAAGATAAGTACAATATATGTCATCTGGCTACTGGAGATATGTTACGTGCTGCTGTTAAGGAAGGTACCGATATGGGTAAGGCTGCTAAGAAAGTCATGGACGCCGGTGGTTTAGTATCAGATGAAATTATGGTAAATATGATCAAAGAGAATTTAGGCACACTCAAATGTAAAAATGGGTATTTTTAAATATTGGGTTTTTTTATTTATTTAAATTTGTTCAGGTTTATCCTCGATGGATTCCCACGTACTGTAGTACAAGCTGAAAAGTTAGATGCTATGTTAGAGAAAGACAAGAAGCAACTCGATCATGTAGTTGAACTTGCCATCGACGATTCGTTATTAGTATCCCGTATTACAGGACGTCTCATTCACCAATCTTCTGGACGTTCCTACCACAAAGAATTCAACCCACCTAAGGTAGCAGGTAAAGACGATGTCACCGGTGAACCTTTAATGCAACGTTCCGATGACAACGCTGAAGCTTTGATCAAACGTCTCGCTACTTACCACAAGCAAACTGTACCTGTAGTAGGATACTACGAGAAGAAGGGTATCCACTCTAAAGTAGATGCTTCTCAATCCCCAAAAGCTGTCTGGCAATCTCTACTCGATATCTTTGCCAAACACTAATTCAAGCAAAACAATTGTCAATAAAGTTTTGAATTATAGTTTAACTATAACTGTACTGGTGGTTTTAATCACGGTTTCCATATTTTTATATAAAGGTTTGCTATAATTTTGTTCTACTAGTTGCATTAATTATAAACTTTTGTTAAATATATAATTCTCAAAGTTTATTATAAAAATATATTATATTTAACAGTTATAAAAATGAGTACTTAAGTCTTAATTTTAGTATTAATATATTAAGATTCTAATTATAATTTATAATATTTTTAAAAGTCAGATAATCTGCTTCTAACATCACAAGCAGACTATCTTATACCCAATTGGGATATATATAAAACTTTATTAAAATTTGAAATTTTAGAACAAACTTTTTAAATATATCTAAGCTAATTTTTGTAAGCATCCTTTTTTACTTTTACTAGTTGATTTTAATAACTATATATATATTCATTTAATTATAAGGTAATACCTTTTATTTTAAGCAAATAATTTTCTATATATATAACAAAAAATAATTAAGCTTAGCATTTTTACTAAGATACTTTTTTTAAAGTTTTATAAATTAAATACTATAATTTTTGCAGCTTTATTCAAATTAAGCTAAATTTAACTTAAAAAGTTAAAAAATAAACTTATTTTAGTAATATTTTGAGGTTTTAAATATAAAATTAGTAGCTTTAAATTATTTATTTACTTTAATTAAAGTTGTTTTATTATACTTTTTAATCAAAATTTTAAATAAAAGTAATAAGTTTAACTATTTTTTATTATTACTTCTTTTTTAGCTTTTATATAAAAATTTTGCTAAAAATTAAAACAAGTAACTATTCAGCTTTTTTAAATATATTATTTATTTTTAAGTAAAAGTTTATATTTAATTACTAATACTAACTACACTTTGTTAATATTTGCTATTATACTCATATTACTTTTATTTCTATTTTATTTAATTACTACTATTTTAATATTTTGACTATAAATTTTATAACTTATAAAGTTGTTTTATCTTTGATTTTCTTTTAGTAAAGCCTTTTTATAATAACTAAATTATATTTATTTTTTAATTTTTCTTTTCTTAAATAAAAATTATTTTAATTTTAATTATTTTTATTTTTATAAATTTAAATCTTCAAAAATTACTTTTAATTACTTTTATACTAATTAGCTAATATTTTATTATTTATTTTTCTAATTTTTATTTTAGTATATTGCTTTAATAATATTATTATTATATTATTAAATTTTTTAACTAAAAACTAAAAAATAAAATTTAGTTTAAATAAAATTTAAATATTTATAATATTAATTATTTTAATAGCTTGATAACTTTAATTCTATTAATTAAAGTAAAATATTTATATTAGTATTTTTTAAATTTTATTTTTTTATTTATATTATAATTATTTATTTTTAAAAGTAGCTAATTTAAAATAATTATTAAAAAGTTTATTATAAAAAATTAATTATATATAATTAAATAAAATTAAACTAAAAACAAATTTATATTAATAAATTTTATATTTATATTACTACTTTTAGCTAATAAATATCTAAAAAAATTATAAAAAGCTATATATAAGTAAAAATATAATAACTACTAAGCTATATAAAAATTAATCAGTTATATACTAAAATTAAAAAATTAAAAAATTAAGTAGAAAAAAATTTACTATATTTAGCTAGTTATATTTAAGCTTATAAAAATTAGCTATAAATCTTTATTAGCTTTTTAAAAAATAAACAGAAAAAAAAATTTTATATAAAGTTAGTATATCTTATAATTTTTATTTTTACTTTCTTTATTTATTTTTATTTTTATAACTAATTATAGTTAAGATTAATTACTTATATATATAGAATATTTATATTTTAAAAAGATCTACTAACTAATTTATACAAATATTTTATATTTAGCTTAATAAGTAAATTATTTAGTATTAAAATTACTTTATATTTACTAGTAATATAACTTTAATTTTATTTTTCTTACTATCACTTATTTATTTTATTTTCTTTATTTAGTTATAATTATTTTTTTGGTAAAAATATACTTTAGCTTTATAAAATTAAAGCCTAAAAACTAAAAAATCATATCTAATATTTTATAGAGCTATAATAATAATTAGTATTATTAAGCTAATATATATAAAAGACTTCAAATACTATTATAAAGGTAGTCTTTCATTTTTATATAATTTTAATTTATCTCTTATAAGAAAACATATATCTATATTCTAAATAGCTACCTGCAGTAATAAGCCTACAATACTTACTATAGTAAGGCAGTATACAAGGAGTGGTAAACTAAATGATGCAACTTAGCCACTGCAGTACTCCAATCTGACATTTAGCAATAATCATTTAAAAGGTTAATAACTAATTACTTTTAGATAAATATTTTTATAGATGTAATGTTTAATACAATTTAACTAAACTGCTTTAAAAGATAACAGCTAAGCTAAACTATTAAATTTAGTATAATTAAAAAAATAATTGAATTAATAGTTTATTAACTAGCTTTAAAATTCTTTAATAAATAAATTAAGATTATTAAATGTCATTTACTATTTTACCTACCTAAATTTAAATTTTAAAATAATAACAATATAATTAGATTTAACTCTAGGATAGAAAAGCTTTACATCAATAAAACAATACAGTTTAAAATTTAAAAAACACTATAAACTTTTAATTCATTCCGAAATTTAACTAGCAGCTAAAAGATTAGTTAGCTCTAAAAAATATAAACTAAAAACATAAAATATTAAAACTCAAATATAAACCTAAAACTCCATATAAGTAACTATAAACAACCTCTATGATTTAATACTAAAACTCCAAACTCTTCGCATCTACTTTCTCTGCCTCCTTCTTAGGTTTAGTAACTCTAGTATTTGATCCACCGAAAGAATTTTCAATTGGTAGATGGTAAGAATCGATTTGCAAGCCTTTCCTTTTAACTTTGAAACCTAAGTCAGGTACGGAAGTATCTTGACAGCTCCCACCGACTTTAACTTCAACTCTGCTGGTAAGTTTGGAGGTGGCAGGTGTAAGTGAATTTAATTTCAGTGGTTTAAGTAGTTCGAATAAGCCGGTATACTCGTTGGAGTTGAGTTCGGAAGCTAAAAAGAGATAAAAATGTAAATAAGTGAGTTGATAGTTAGATATTTACCCGATTCTAAAAACGGTTTGAACCGGAAGGCGTAGTCAGCTAAACCTAAACTGGAGGTGATATCCTGAGGGTTCAAAGTAGAGCTGGGTAAGGTGACAATAGCAGTAGCTAAAGAGTTACGTACCATACGTTTTAACAAATAAATAAATTTATAAATAACCTAATTGAAAATCCAAAATTTAATTTTGACAACAAAAAGTTGAAAAAAGTTACTTTAGGGTCGGTATTCAAATCACAAGTAGGGTGACCTAAATTGTTGATAACTATACGTAAAACTTTTCGTTTGGAAAGTTTCAATTCACTTTTTAAACTACAGTACAAACAATGTTATAAAATTCCATTTTAAAAAAAGTAAATAGATATACCTGTATTCAGATACTAAAAGTTCTTTCAACCCTTTTAAACTTTCCAATAAATTATCTTTATCGAACTGTACGTTATAAATTTGAGTTTCATTTAACTTTTCCAAATTTATTTTGGTAGATAGATCGAAGTTATAACAGTAAAGTTGATTTTCCTTTTCGTTATTTAAATTTGCTATAAGGAAGAAAAGTATTAATATAAAAGTAAAATGACTAATTTTACTTGTATCGTTATCTGAACTGCTAACTTTAGTCATATTTTGGTATCTCCATGCGATATTCAACTTATTATCCTTTTCCTTTTCCTTTTCCTCCTCCGCTTTCTTCTGAGCATCTTTAATATCCAGTTTATTGTAGTTATACAGGCCTGGTAAGTTCTCAAAGTTAAATTTATTTGCATCTACAATATAACACCCATCTTTATTAAAAATAGCTTGTGAGAAATAGTATTGGATGACGAGATGATAGTAATTGGTAAAACCTTCTTGTAAAACTAAACCTAAAGAACCGATAGGGTACCCACCACCTAACAAACTATCTAGAGACTTGATACCGGAAGAAGTAACAAGTAGTTGGTTGTTGGTAGTTATCTGACAACCTATCGGTAACTCTACTTTTATGTTCGTTTTACGTTTAAATGAACTCATTCTTTTTAATTGAAGGTTGTAGCTGACCTTTTTTTACAAACTTCTGTCAAGTTTTCGAGAGATTTATTTTTAAGTTGAGCTTTTGCGTTTGAATTTGAGCCACTTCAGTAAAAAGTAATTATAGACATCATTATACAGTTTTTTTATAAGGTTTTAAAAAAAACAGAAGATAATTTTGCTCATTCTGAGACTATTTTTCAAGTCATTTAATTTGCTGAAAGCTGCTTTGTTTACTATGTTTAAAAACTCTGCTTTATTTAATTGTTATGATTTTTAAAATTACTTCTAACTATAAAACTACCAAATAGTGAATTTAATAGAATTTCTATAATGTCAATTTTTAAAATTAAAGCAAATTTAGAGAGTAGTTAATATTAAAATAATTTTGTAATTTTTGATTTATTTTTTTGAAACTATTTGCATATTTATCTTAATTAAGTTATTTAACTAATTTTATTAATTTTTAGATTAAGAGAGTATTAGAAAATATACTAGTAGCTTTAATAATAGTTAAAGTATAAAGTAGAAAAAATAAGTCTAATTATAATATAGCTAATATAAAGAAAATTTTTAGTAAACAATTTATTTATAATGTAAACTGCTAATAGTTTATAGAATATAAATTAATTAATAGCTTAAAATAAAATATTAAGCTATATAGCAAAATTTTAATATTATACTAAATTTAATATCTATTTTTTATTAGTAAGTTTTTATTAAAATAATACTTTAAATATATAATTAACAAAAAAAATATTTTATTAATTTTTATTTTTTAATATTATTAAAAATAAGTTAATTAAATTAATAAATATTAAATAAGTAATAACTTTTTTTTTAATATTTTAAAAAAGTAACTTCAATATAATATTTTTAATTAATTAAATTAAAATATTAGATATATAAATTATTTTTAATATTAATATTAAAATAAATATTATAAAGAGTTTAAGCTTTTAAAAAAAGTTAAAACTTAAGTTAAAGTATTAAAATATATTAAAGTTAGGCTAAAATAGCTTTTAATATTAGAAAAAAGGTAGTAAAAGTATTTTGTAATATAAGTAAACTAAACTGATTTATATTATCTATTTTAACTAACTTTTACTATATTTAGTTAATTTTTTATTTATTTAGCTTATATTATTTACAAAAAGTTTGTTAAGTAAATTTTATTATTATTTAAGCAAATAAAATAAAATAAATAATTTATACTTTTTTAATTTAAATTACTTAACTAAATTTTTTTATAAATATAAAGAAGTAAAATATAAAAATAAAATTAATTATATATTTAAAAGTTAAACTTATAATTATATAAAAATATATTCAAATAAAATATTTTTAAACTATTTATTACTTAAAAAATATTAATAAAAAGCAATTTAGTAATTTAAGTTTATAATAAATTTAAACTATAATTATAGTTAAAAAATTAATAATTTAAATTTATCTAATTAGGAAAAATATAATACTAATTTAAAAAAATATAAAATATAGAACATTATTATATAACTGTTTAGATTATTACTAAAAAAACTAGCTAGTTGTTATATATAGTAAAAGTAAATCTAAAATTGCTTTTGCATTTTTTATCTTATATGTTTTTCTAATATTTCAAAACCTTATAATATAACCTCAACACTCTAAGATATATATACATTAAAATTAAAATATATACTTTTATAAAAAGTAACTTTTTATAACCTTTATTTTTTTTTCAATTAAATTATTTAATACAATATCTAAGTGACATGTATTAAAAAGTTAAAAGGTTTTGTATTCCCACTATAAGAACAATTACTTTTTATAATAAACTAAGTTAAAGTTATAATATTAAATTTAATGTACTTTAAATATATTTATTTGATATAATTTAAAAGTAGTCTTTAAAAGCCATATATTATTACTTAGTTTATTCCGTTTTATTTGCTAAAATATGTTTCTATTATTAAACCAAATGTTATTGATTTATTTTTAACGCTAATAAAAGCTAAATATATGTACTAATCTCGCCCTAACATGTAAAGGTTTATTCTACTTTTAAATCTTGTTTAAAATTTATTTAAAAATTTACGCTTTTTACTGTTTCTAGGTTTATAGTATATATATATATATATATTAAAAATAAGCTCCACCACTTTAATTAGCTCCCCACCATCATCCTTTCAATTTTAAACTTCTAGGTAGATCTAACTTTGCAGATTCTTTCTAGATTTCTAGTTGCTATTGTTGTACAAATGCTCGGATATTAATATATTCATACAATTTCTGTACAAAAATATTGGTATGAAATTAACATATTAATAAAATTAACTTCATTATGATGCTACTATTTAAAAAACATAGGTAATAGCTATTCTAAGCCTATTATTTATATATCTAAACAGTTTATAACTTTAAATATCACTTTATAAACAGAAAACTTAATTATTTAATTCATGTTACGACTTATTGCATCTATCTAAATAACTGCTTACAATACAACATGTTAGCCAAAACTGCGTATTAATTCTTTATAGGAACTACGGAACAAAATCGAAAGAGTTAACTTTTAGAACGCTAGAATTTTAAACTTTCAACAGCTATAAAAAACATGGCAGCCTTCAAATTCACTAACTTGTTTTTTATAAGTTTGTTACTTAAGCTAAATTAATACGACGATTAAATTTCAATTAATAAATTTTTGGGTCTGGAGTTACCGAAATATAAAATTTTCAATTTAATTTAAATAGTTAAAACGTGTTTAAAATTTGATTTCCAATTTCGATACTGGAATAAATATATAATAGGATTATAGCAAAATTACCTTATATAAATAAATATATATATATATATATATATTTAAATTATATTTAAACAATTCAACTATTTAATGTACGGTTTCAATTTGGTTAATGTTAAAATTGATATTATTATCAAGGTACAAAATTAATTTAAATAATTAGAATTACGATTGTAAACTATTTACATTTTTTATACACACTTTAATACTAACAAAAGATGCAACTTTGACATTTGTATTTTTTGAATAAAATTTCGAATTTTTATATTTTCTATTAGATTTGATTCAAATGGGAATTAATAAAATTTAATAATTTGCTATGTTAATTTTACAGTTTAAACTTTGAGCTTGTGTAAAAATAAGTTGCTTTTTATATATATATAAATGGTACCATCTTAATAAAGATGAAAATAACGTGTACACTTTAGTTTTTCAACTTTCAACCTCAATTTTAAGCGTAAAAGTATACTTTAAAAGAATGTACTATACCTAGAAGTTCGAGCATATCGGTAGATCATCCAACAGTTTTTATTTAATAATTTAAAGAGCAAAAATTGGTATAAAATTAATTTCAAATTTGATTGAACATTAAATCTCGAACTATTACTTAAAAGACTGTTCTAAATTTAAATTTTATTCGATGTTTCAAAATTAAAAGCTAAAAGTTTATCCAAACAAATAAACTCCTCAAACTTATTTTACCCCACACTTATATTTACAAATAATGTTTGTATTTGGTACGTTAGTTCGCTTTTATATATAGAATTAGCGTTCAAATAGGTACAAAAGTTAATTGTTTTTGCTAAGTTCTAGGGTGTAAATTCCTTTTTTAAGACACCCTTCCCAAAATTTAACTTGAAATTGGTAGGGTAGAGCATTGTAGTTTCACCCCAAACCAATTTATTGAGATTTGTGTCTAGAAATTACGAATTGTTAACGAAATCAGTTGCAAATATAAAATGGTGATGTGTATACAAATGCTAACTCTTTATTCCAAATTAATATTTATAACTACGACGATGTTCGTTTACCTACCTTTACTCATACTAATTTCATCTTTTAATTGGATACAAGCAGCAACTCCCGGTATAACTGGAGTATGTTGTACAACGGTACAAGATAAACTGTACGTGTTTGGAGGTGTAAAAGGTACGAAGGAGAGTGATCCCAACACTAGAGTTTATAGTTTAGATTTGAAAACGGTAAATACCTTGACGGCGTACCCTTTCTGGACCGATACCGGTTTCGATTTAAACCGACCAACTTTGTACTCAACTGCTTTAACTTTGCCTAGCCAAGGTAACGATTTAGGACAAGTGTTGGTAATGGGTGGTAAGAACGTAAAGCTTTCTGATGGGTTAAGTGAAGTAGATATCAAAGGAGGTACAACTTTAAGTTCTAGCAATTTAAATAAACCGAATAACTTGTTCGATTTAAGCAACACCAACAACCCGTTACAGTTCTACCCTTACGGTGGTGGATTTGTCCAGAACGATTTAAATTCAGACGAATTCCTGTTCTTTGGTGGTTATTTTTTAACGAACGATCAAGCCAGTATAAAATTCAGCCCTATCAATATGAAGTACAGTTTAAGTAAAAACAGCTGGTCTAACCTAAATGTTACGTCAACTATAGTAGCACCGCCTGTATACTACTCTACATCTCATAGTTATAAAGGTAGCGTGTACGTATTAGGCGGCGCATCAACTACAACCGATACCGCCCAATCACTGAATAAAGTGTACCAGTTTAATTTCAAGAATTCAAACTGGAATCTGGTGGATGTGTACGGTGACAACGTAGGGGATAGGTACCTACATTCATCGACACTGGTAGGTAACAAAATCTACGTGGTAGGTGGTACCGATGGTAACCCTGTTAACAACGTAGTAGCGGTGTTGGATTTAGATGCTATGAAATGGACTAAGGTCAACACCCCAAACTTAGAATCGAAATCACAAGGATGTTTGGTGAATTATCAGAATAGATTAGTTTACGGATTCGGATTCTCTTCCAACTTCAACTCGACTGTCCAAACTATAGATATTTCAAACGCAAACAGTTTTAAAGTTTTACAGTATAGTGGACCTAAAGCACCTTTACCTTTATCAACGCTTCTAGGTGCTTCAATAGGTGGTTCCCTTGGTTTTCTACTTCTACTAGTTTTAGCTTACCTGTTGTACATCCGGCACAAGAAGATTAAAAAAGCTAGAGAAGAGTACTTGAAACAATACGATGCCCATCTCAAAGCGCACAACGAATTCTTCAACACCGATACTTCCAACCTTTCCCCTACCAACCCAACTAATATAGAGAAGGAAGAGTTCGATCCCAGTCTAGAACTAGGCTTGAACACCAACTCGAACCTATTCCGACCTGAATCGGAATACTTGGACGACAAAGGGTTTAACACTAACTCTACCAACATCGATAACGGTATTTATAACTCAAATGCCGGATCCAACAAATACGGAAGTGCGTTGAGTGATGGAAGCAACAACGCAAATAATAGGAGGGATATAGATTCAACTTTGATCAACCATAACAATAGGTTATCCAAAATCGACGCTAAAATTAACATGCAATAACTAATTTGAAGTTTATCGGTTTTGATTTTGATAATAAAGTTTATATTTAAATCCTTTTAATATTCAAAGTTAAAAATTAGATAATTGTAAGTTTTGTTAGAAGATAAAATTAGGTTGGATAAGAGCAGTATTTTTATATTTTAACAAGGTAAATATCTCTAAATATAGATAAAGGATATTAAAATGATATAATTCTTTTCATTCATAGAATAGCAAACTGAAGCACAAATTGAAGGTAGATTACAAAATTAGATATTTAACCTCACATTTTATATTTAGCAAGTACTATAAACTATTAAATGTTAAGTTTTAATAGATAATATAATAATCCAAGAGTTTAATAAGCTGTAAGTAAAATCTTATCAATATAAGTATAGTGTAAAAAATATATCATACTTAAAACTATAAGATACTGTACTATTTAATGAATTTTATTAGTTTGATACAGTTTTTTGTTAATTTAAACTTAAAATAAAGTATTTAAAATTTAATAAGTTTCTATAATAAATATATAAATTAATTTATAAATACTTTAATTTAATAAATTATTTATTTATAATAATTAACTATTAAATATAATTTTAAATTTTAATTATATATAAATGCTAACAATTAAAAAAATAGAGCTTAAAACATTATAATGCTAAAAAAATATTTATATAAAGTACTTATAGCTTTTTGTTAAAAAGGATTTTACTAATATTATAATATCTATATTGTATAATATTAATATTTAAATTATAAACTTAAAAACTAGTAATTTTTAATTAAATTAGAAAAATCAACTAGAAAAACTTAGCTTAATAAGGCTAAATATAAATTTAGTATAATTATTAATCTTAAAAAGTAAATTTAAGTAAGATAGTTAGCTATAACTTATAGCTTATAACTAAGTAAGTTTAAAAGCTATATAAACTTTTAAAAATTAATTAATTAGTTTTTATTAAGAGATTTTCTTATCTATCTTTTTACTTTAATAAAAGATTAGTATTTGAAATATATTTATTTTTTCTTTTTTTAAATAGTAATAAAAAGTTTATTAATAAAAATAAAAGTTTTATTACTATTAAAACTTTTAAAAAAGCTTTATAAGTAATATAAGTATTAGAAAAATATTAATAAAGTATTATACTAACTTTAGCTTTATAAATACTAAAAATTTTTATTTTTAAATATTTTTTAGCTACTTTTTTATTTATTTCCATCTTTTTACTAATTTAAACTAGGCTTTTAATATTTTAATTAAAAGGTATAACCTTAAAATATTTAATAATGTACTTAAAAATAAAGTAAAAAGTAATTAGCTAGTAAATTTTTTTTATTACCTCAATTTTTCTTTTACTTAAAGCTATTACTACTAATTTTAATTACTTTAACTTTATTTAATTTTAAAAGTAAATTTCTATTTAAATAAAAAACTAGTAATTTAAATAAAAGCTATAAAAATAGGTGAAAAAATATAATATAAGCAAAATTAGTAATTAAAGTAAATAATTTCTTTTTTACTAGTATTATAAAAATTATAAAATAAAAAATACTAAAAAGTAATTAAAGTAAATAGATTTTTAAAGTAAGAAATTTACTATAGCATTTTTTAATAATTTTAATTATCTTTTATATAAAATTAAAAAAATTAGTTAGAAATTATCTTTTTATATATTAGTAATACTATATTTACTAATATTTTTACTAATTTAATTAAATTATTTAAATATAATAAATAGTTTTAATATTTTATTTACCTTTAAATTTTTATATATATTATTTTTTAAATAATTTATTAAAAATTAAACTTTATAATAGGTTAATATACTAGCTACTAAATTTAAAATTATAAAAATTATAAAAAAGCTAAATTAAAATAAAGAATAAAATTTTTATTTAATCTAGATTTTTTATAAATTGTTTAAATAAAAATATTTAGCTTAATTTTACTTTACTTTTCTTTTTTAAATTATATATTTTTCTTTATTTTATTTTTTAGTTTTTTAGAGTATATAATTTTTATCTTTTAAAAAAAGTTAAATTTTAAATAAATTTAGCTAAAAATTACTTTATTATAATATATATTAAGAAATTAAAAATAATAAAAATTATAATATGTTACTATATTTAATACTATTTAAAATTTTAATTTATTTTACTTTTTATTTTTTTAATAAAGCTAAAAATGATTTTATATATATAATAGAATAATAATAATAAAATTATCTAATATTTAAAATAAAACTAGATTATTAAAAAATTATTATTATTTATAGCCTTTATATTATAGTTAATATATTATTAGCAATATATTTATAAGACAATTAGCTTATTATATTTAATAATCTAAAAAGCTAAAAAACAGTATCTAATATAATAAAAATAACAAAATTTAAATATTTTTAAATACTAAAATATATAAAATAGTTTATTAAATTAATTTTTTTTTTAGTTTTTATAATTTATTTTATTATATAAAATACTTTTAAAAAAAGTTTATAAAATATTTTAAAGTAACTATTATTAAAAAAAAGTTTTTTTTACTACTTTATAATAATTATTAATATATCTATATATTTAAGCTTATTTAAATAAAGTTATATTTTATATAATTAATATTTAGTTTTATAATTCTTTTATAATACTAAAGTATAACTATAATTATAACTATACTAATAAATTATATTTATATTTACTATAGTAAATAAGCTTAAATAAACTTAAATGCAAATTTAAAATATAATTTAATTTATACTATTATTAAATAAAGTAACTAGCATTTTTTAAAATTTAATAAAAGTAAGATGTAACTTACCTTATATTTTTTAATTTAAATTTATACTATTTATTATATTTATATAATAAATACTAGCTTTATAATTTTAAAGTATTGCTAATATTATAACTAAAAATAGCAATATTTAACTAGTAAACTTTAAGCTTACTTTTAGTTAAAATTAATTATTAGTAAATATAATATATATTATATTTATAATTTAGCTTTATTCTTATTTAAGTAGTTATAATTTAGCAGTTATAAGTTTAAAATAGTATTATAATTAACTATATTATATATAAAAATAAAAGCAAAACTTATTAATATACTATATTAAGCTTATTAATAAAATTATGCATATATATAATAATATTTATTTTAATTTATATTTTATTTTTGATTAACTATTTTTATTAGTTTTTTTAATTTTAATTTTAAATATTTTTTAAATTAATTAATTATTAAATTAAATTTAACATATAAAAAAAATTACTTTTTTTACTAATACTTATAATTTTTATAAATGGTTTACTCTAAATATTTATAATAAAAGTAGCATTATTATTAAAAATCTATTGAATTTAGTAATATTAAAGTATTTTAGTTATTTTAGCTATATATTTTTTAAACTTAAGTTTAAATATTATAAAAAATTATTTAAAAAAATAATATAACTTTTTTTTATATTAATACTATATAGTTAAAATATTTATATTAGGCTAAAATTATTTTTTTAATTTATAACTATTATTATAAATTTATTTAAATCTAAAAATTATATTATATAAATAAATATAAATATAAATATAACTAATATAATATTTATAATACTTATTTTTTATAATTATAAACAAATAATATGTATTAATTTAATTAAAATTATAAAATTAACTAAATATTTAATTCTAGTTTTTATTAACTTTATAATTTAAAGTTAATAATTAAAATAAAGTTTTAAATATATATATATTATATATAAATATTTATAATTAATATATATTAAAAATAATAAACTTTTTTTAGTTTTTTGGCTTAATTTAAAAAGTAAATATAAATTTAAAAAGCTAGTAAATACTATAAATAATAATTCATTCTAAAGTAATATTTTTATTAAAATATAATTAATTATAATATTTAAAAACTAAAATAATAGTAAGTATAATTATTTTTATTAAAAAAATATTTATAAATTAAAGCTAAAAAAACTTATAAAAGGTTATTTAATTTATTAATTTAATTATAAATTACTACTTTAATAAAATAATATAAGTATAAAGTTATAAAGTTAAATATTAATATAATAGGTTATACTCTTTTTATAAAATTTATTAGTTTTAAAAAATATATTATATATTATAATTTTTTAATTTTTTTAAAATAGTACTTTCTAATTAAAAAGCTATTTTATAAATAGATTATAATATAATTAGAGTTTTATTATTATAAAATTATTAACTATTTCTAATTAGTAATAATTATTTAGTATAGATAATTAGACTAGAAAACTGCTTAAATATATAATAAAAGATAAAAAAGTTAGTATACTTTTTAATTTAAAAAAAAATAATAATATAAGAAATATTATAACTTTAATAATACTAGTCTTATTTATAATATAATAAATAAGACAAATATTAATAATAGTATAATTTTAGTAATTAATAAAGTTATAATAATAGGTAATGCTAGCATTTAAATATTTATAAACTTAGTAAAATAAGTCAATATTTTTTTTAAATAATATAATTTAACTTTAAATGTTAACTTTATTTATTTTTCTCCTTAAATTTCAAAAAATTATATAATATAAAATAATTTAACTAAGTAAAAATAAAATAAATTAATAAATATTTATAAATAATAATAAATTTTTATTATAAAAGATTCTAAAATAATTTATATAAAAGTTATTTTGTAAATACTTTATATTATTATTTCTAATTTATAAAATTATATATTATCTAATAAAAATAATTTATAATAATTATCTAAATTAAAAGTTTTTTATAGTTTTATTTTTACTTATTTAGAAATTTACTAAATAAATTTTTTATTATTATCTTTAAAATGTAAACTAATAGTTATATTTTACTGCTATAGTTAACAAAAATATAGTATTTTTAGCATCATTTTCTAATTTTATTCTAGAAAAACTTATTTTTAACATTTAAAATATTATTAAATATATATAATTTTAAAAAAAGCTTAAATATACATTAATATAAAAGTAAAATTTTTAAATTTAAACTAAATTAAAAAAAATAAAACTATAAATTAATAAATTATTTAAAGCTAAATAATAAGACTATTATTATTATTATTATTTAATTAAAAAAACTAAATAAATTAAATTTAAAAACTTAAAAAAGTAAAAACTAATAATAATTTTTAAAAAATATAAATTAATTAAAAAAATTGAAAAAAAATTATTATAAAGTTAAAAAAAAATAAAAAATAAGTTTTTGCATTTATTATATAGCTAATTAACTAGTATTTTTTTAAATATATTTACTAAAATATAGTTTTAAAACCTAAATTGAAAAAGATAAAAAAAGATAAAAATAAAAGAGCTAAGTAAATATTTTATTTTTTTTAATAATTTTACTTAAAATTTTAAATTAATACTAAAAAAATAGTAAAAAATAAATAAGCAAAAATAAAAAAGAGAAAAAAATTTAGTTAAACTAAATATTAATAAACTTTAAGAAGAAAAATGCTAATAAAAGTAATTGAAAAATATAAAAAATAAATATATTTTAGCAATTGAAAAGCAAATAAGTTAAATATAAATAATTTTAAAAAATATTAAAAAAAACTTAATAAAGAAAATGCTAAAAAAATTAATAAAAAAAACTTAAAAATAATAGAAAAAATAGTAAATAGCTTTACTTTTTTTAATAAAAAGTTTTTATAACTTTAATACTTTTATAATATATTTATATATTTATTATTTAAAATTATTTCAGAAAAAATAAATTTATTAGTTATATTAATTAGCTTTAATTTGCTTTAAACCTTATTAAACTTAATCTTAAAGTAACAATAAAAAGAAGTTTTTATACATAAATATTTCTTAAAATAGTTTTCAGTTATTTTCAATTAACAAAGTAAAAAATAAATAAGTTTTTAGTTGTTTTAAAAAAGAAAACTTAAAAACTTGATTAGATCTTAACCTAACATTCTAATTAAAATATATGTTAAATTAAAATTTTATCTTTGAATTGGATTACTTATAAACTTTAAGTTTGTTTTAATTATTTTAAGGAAATTAATATAGTATTTTTAGTAATAAACTATTATTTACTACTGGATGCTAATAGCCTTTTAATGGTTAATACACCCTCATATAAGGAATCTGAATTGATGTATAGTATTGACAGGCTATTTATCAAACCTTGGGAAAGCTCTGCTAAAGTAAATCCGGCACAATATTATGGTAAAATTTATCCGAGCAAATATGGTTGGAAAAACTTTCTAAAGCAGTATAGTGTTTCTGGCTAATTTATTCTTTAGTAAGCTTTATAAATTTACCTTGATCTTGTTTTCTGATATTTACAAATATTTCCGTATTTCCAAATCTTACTAAATTTTGGTAAGTATACTACTATAAGTTAATAAATATCGCTTAAAAATATATATGTATATACTGTCTAATGTTACACTATAAATGAAATATATTTTCAGGTTAATGGAATAAGAAATTAACGAAAATCTATTTCTTGTCATAAAATCGGGGAAAGTTACTAAAAAATCTGTTGGGATTTTAATTTTTAATTTAGATCCCAAGAGCCACTATTTTCATTTCTATTTTAGAGCTAGGAATTGAATTATTCCAAATTAATAGGACTATTTCTTTGACAACGATCAGCAAAAGAAGCACCGACTTAGCATTTTAATTTTCCATTTAGAATCAACTACCAGAAGACCAACAATCATACTTTGGGTTTAATATATTAATTAATTTTCAACTTCTGGATTTGATAACCCGGAATTTACTAAAAACTTAATACAACTAAAAAGAATGTCAAACTGTGGGATGCCTTGTTTCCCAGCTAAACACGCAACTCTTATAAATAATTGCTATCCTACTATTCCAGGAGAATCGCATCCAAGATCTAATGAACTTTCTTACCTTCAGTTTTATGCCGAATCTAGACCTGAGAAGCTTACTAAGGTTGGATTTTACTTAGAAAAGCGAGTTGAAAGTGATTTATGGAAGAAAAGAGCCGAGTAAGCACATTTTTGATTCTACGTTATCCTTTTAAAAAAAAAATTAATCTTATATAATTTAGTTTTGTTCAAGTTTCGATGGAGATTTGGAAAAGCTTGCTCACAACTTCTCCATCCCAAGTCAATTTATTTGCCGAGCCATTGTTGAAGACTATAAAGGCAGTTATCACTTCAGAAGATACAAGTTCGTATCACTGCGCTACTCAAACAGTAATTTTTAATAATTTAGAAGCTGTACTCATCTTTTCAACAGTTTAGTCAATTTTGCCAAGTAAATGGGAAAATGACCTTACTTCCGGATACAGAAATGTTTGCACTTTACTATAAAATAATCGAAATTTATTGTGATTTTGCTGCTAACGATAAAACCAACCTTGAGGTTCAAACTAAGTAATTCTTTTCATTTTTAATGTTATACTAAACATTTGTTAGCTTAAGACAATGTGGTATTGAAGCTCTTGTTGCTGTTAGTAGATCGGATATTTTACATAATTCAGATTCAAAAACTATAATAAAGCTTTTGGTTCCAGCATTTATTATCAATATAACAGCGCCTGTCACTCCAGTTATTGAAGGGTACTTCATTTTTAAAACTATTACTAATTTATCTTAAGACCACCTGTAAAAGCTATGGTCACTAACGAAGTCTCTACACCAGTTTCTGCTGAAGAATTAAATAGATTAGCAAGTCATGGTTTTTCCGATTTAGCTAAAAAAGGCTCGGTTATACACTTAAGATTTACCATAGATTGTATTTTTAAGTAAGAATTTACATATTTATAGTTATTAAGTATATGTATGTTAGTTTCATTGAAGAAAAAAATTACTGGTCCAAGAACCAATTTGTTATAGAACTAATTCAATTAATTTCTGTATCTGCTCAGGTGATTTGTAACTTCTTTTTGTTTATTAACTTTTTTTCAGCCTCAATTTCGATATATCCCAGTAGCAGTAGTTTTAAAACTACTTGAAGTCGAAGAAAATGCTCATAACTTCGTTAAAATGCAATGTTTAGTCGGTGTATTGGAATCTTTATTAGACAAACGTCACAGTTTAGTTGGTATTTCAGTCCTTGAAATTTTGAATACCCTTGTCCAGCAATTAGTTGGATTGCCTGGAGAATTTGACATAGTTACCGGCACACCTACTAATCCTTCTATGACTGCTGCTCAATCTTTACTGATCCAAACAGTTGGTAAACTGGGCGCCAAAATCTACTACAGCGATCAGATTATGGATGTACTTAGTTACCTTGTTAACAAGTTGAAAATCGGATCAAAGGACGATAAAATGGGATCTATCTCTACTTCGACTGGGAGAGTGTTAGTACTTCGTGCTATGACGGAAGTTCTCAAAGCACACCATAATGAGACGTTGCAGAAACCTTCTAAATCTAAAGCAACAATATCTTTGAACGTTTTTACTTCAACTATCTCGTTGTTGTTAAGTGAAGCGCCATGTATGTAGAAATCCTGTTTCACAATACTAATTAATTTTGTTTAGTGGTCCGATTAGAGTTCTTCCACTTCATTTACGAGCTTATCAAAGGCTTAAATGACCATGAAAGGTAGCTTTTGATTCAATTTTAAATATTAACTGTTTGCTTTAGAATTAGCAAATCTCATGAAATGGATGTAATTCGTTATTTGAAAATTTTTATTAATTTAATTTGATAGTTCTTATCTTCGCTACATCGAGCCTTATTTGATTGCGCTTCAAATACAAACAATTTACCCATGGATTACCACATATTATACCACATTTTGACTTCCTTGTATCCTGGTTTAGGCGAACCTGCTCTTATTCGAACTGTCCCGTTGATTTTCCGCTTACAGGTATTCATTGGCAGGCATCACGTTTTAACAGTTGTAGGCTTTGGAAGCTGATGAAACTGATACCCAGTTACTTCACCATCTTGCTTTATCTAGCGTAGTGCTTAACTTTTTCGTTTCAAGCGGAAAAGAAATTCCTTGTCAGCCATTAGAAACTTATATTAGCGAAGTATTTTATCAAGTCAACATCAGGTTAAATTTACATTTTCTAGATTAAATCTATGCGTGAAAAGCACTCGCAATACTTAGCTGGATTTGAACCGATTCCTCCTACATTGGTTAAGGAACTACTTAATACTTCTTTCTCGTAACTTTTCAGCTTAGCGATTTGCTAACATATTTTAGAGCAATGTTCAAAGATTCACCCGTATCGTCTTTAAAGATTGTAGACAAATTTGTAGAGCCTGAAACTGTTTCGGAAATTTTGTTAGCAAGTCCAGATCTCGAATATTTTTCAGATGATACTAAGCAACAGCTCCTTGAAGAGTATAACCCAGAATCGAGTAAATACGATTTCCAGGAAAGTAAGTTCCGTGTTAGACAGTCTAGGAGTGTCCGTAGTCATAATAAGGATGTGGTTGCAGCTACTCCACCCGAGCCTTTAAGAATTGTGCGAATCGAGAACTTAAAGGATGCATTATGTAGTATTACACTATATTTTTTTACTAACAGTTTTAAAAGCGGTACCACAGGATGTTAGTGACTTAGATTCAGATTCAGATGTTCAATCACCTTCTATCGCTACATCTAAAAAAGTAAAATTTATTATTAACTGGTTTATATCTAATCATATGTTAGTCTCCACGTGAACTCAGCTCCAGAGTCGATGTCAACAACTTACTTCAATCCATAACCTCCTCCAACACCGGAAGGTAACTTATTTGCTATTTATACATTAAGTTTTATGTAATTTAGGAAAAGTGCCCATTCTTTAGTTAGTGGTCCATACCAGAATCTATAACCGATTATAGATCATACAAGTTACTAATATGATTTGTTTTACTGTGATTAACCTACTACGCCCTTCTTTATCCCTTACATAATAGTTTTCCTTAATGCTTAAATTTAATATAGTTGTGGTTATTTACTATTTTATTTAATCATTATATAAATGTAACAAAATTTTCACATTCTATCTTAATAAGCTTTTAAATTTCATAAAGATATTTTGACAAGATATATAAAATTATATACAATTTTGTATTTAACTAACTTAAATGGTTTAACCCCATTTATCTTAATTAAGACATATATATTATAGCTTTAAAATCAATATTTAAAACAAAAATTTAAATATATATAGCAATATTTACTTAATATAAATTAAAATTAACTTTAACATTAATATTTATAAAAAAATTATTTTAAGTTTACTAATAAGTTTTATTAAAAAACATTAGCTTATATTAATGTTTAATTATATTATAAATTTATTTTTTTATTTTTTAATACTTTTCAGATTATTAAAAATTATAATAATAATAATAGTATTAAAAGATTAAACTAGTTTTATAGGTAAACTACTACTATCTAAACCTTAACTTTATTAAAATTATCTAATTTTTAAGTAAATTTTAGAAGCTATATTTAATATAAAATTTTATAAAAAATATACTTTATTTAAAAGTACTAGTAATTTATTAAATTATTTTAATTTAGCTTAAAGTAATATTAACAAATCTAAGCTAAACAAACTTATAAATAGTTAATATACCTTATAGCATAAATTTAAAAACTATTATTATTAAGTTGAAACTATTAGTTTAAATTTTTAAATAGCTTTTTTTTTAAAAAAAGCTAGTTATTAAAGCTAATATAATATAAAACTTAAATATACTATATTTTAAGCTAAAACTGCAATGCTTTAATTAGTATATTAAGCTTAAAAATTTATTGTTTTAACTTTTTATTAACTTTAATTTTCTAATATTAGCATAAATTTAAGCTAAAATAATAATTTTTTATTAAAACTTATTTTATTTTTTAAAGTTTACTTAATACTTTTATAAATATACTATTTAAGAATTTTATTTATTTTAATTTATATAATTTTTAATATATTTTAAAAAATTAAAGTATAATTAAGCTAAAGTATTCAACTTTAACTTAACTATATATTAAAACTTATATACTTGTTTTTAATTTAAGCTTATAATTAACTAAAATGCTTACTCTTACTATAATTTTATAATTAACTAAGTTACTTATTTTTTACTTAAATTTTAATAAACTAATGTATTTGTCTTTAATTTAAAAGTATAGTAAAGCTAATATACTTATTTTTAAATTAGCTGCTTATTAAAACTTAATAGCTAGCTACTTTATTAATTAATATATTAAAAAAAGTATTTAAGTAAAACTATAATAATATAAAAATTTTATTATTATAAATAAAAACTAAATAAAAGCTAAAATATTTACTAAAATAAAAGTAATTAGCTAAACTTTAAATTTTTTTGATAAATTTAGTAAATAAATAAATATTTTAAATAAAGCTAAAGCCTATTTTTTAATAATTATAATATTTAAAACTACTATTTAAACTTTTTTTTTAATTTTTAAAAAATGGTAAAAAAAAAATAGTAAATTTATTAAAGTTAACTAAAAAAACTTTTTAAAAAAACTATAAATATTATACTTTTATTATAAAGTACTAAATTAAAAAAAATATTAATATTAATATAATATTAAATTTTATAAAAGTATTATCAAATTTATGCTTTTTTTACTAAGCTTAAATTTAAATAAAAGTTTAAAATTTTATTTATTTAACTTTATTAAAAAAATAATTTAATTATTTTTTTTTCTTTTTTTACTATTTTTTAAGTTTTTCTAAATAAAATAAATAATATACTAAATTAAAACTAAATTCTAATAAGTAAAATATTTTTAAAAAAGCTGCTAAATATTATTTAATTTTAAAAAAAGTATTAAAGTTAGCTAATACTAGCTTTAAACTTAAAAAATATTAAAATATTAATTTTCTTACTTTAGTATACCTCTAATTATAATAAATAATTAGGATTTTTATTTATAAGCTTTTAGTAACTTAGCTATATTTATAAATCTAAGCTTAATTTTAATAGTATTTTTAAAATTATTAATATTACTACTAGTAATTAAAAGTTTAAAATTATTTAAAACTAATTTTAAAAACTGTAAAATAAAATTTAAAGTTTTTTAATTTTTAATTTACTACTACTAAACTTAGTTTTATATAAATTTAAAAATATATAATTAACTATTATTTGTTTATTTTCTTTTTTAAATATATAAAAAATATTAAATAAAAGTAAAGTTAATAAAATTAAGCTACTTTAGTATTTTTAAAATAACTATCTTATTTTATATTATATTTTATCTTTACTTTTTAGCTAAATTTACTACTTTTTAATATTTAATTTTGATAAATTTTATTAGCAAGTAGCTTATTAATATATATTTAAAATCATTTTAGATTTTTAAAAGTTTGTATTTTTTAAATAATGTATTAGAAATTTAAATTATGTTTTATAGAAAATATAGTTAGAAAATGTAAAAAAGAAAAACACATTATAAAATTAAAGTTAATATAGTGTTTACCAATATATTTTCTAATATTTACAATATATATATGATTTTTTTAAAAGCTTTTTTAGTAGTAAAAATTAACTCTTTTAGAAAATTCTTTATTAATTTTAAAAAGTATTAAAAATAATAAAAATATATAAGTTAAAGTTATTAAAATAATTATTTATAACCTTTAACTATAAGTTTTAATAGTTTTACTAAATATATTAAATATTATAAAATATACTTTAATTAGATATATATTTATATACTATATATATGCTATAATAAAATTGTATATATAAATAATAATGTATTGATAAATTTATATAAAATAAATAAAATGTTTAATAATGGTAAAAAAATTGATTTAAATTAATTAGTATAAAAAGCTTTTATTTTTTAACATTAAAATATATTGATATATCTTTTTAAAAGTAAATAAGCTATATAATAACTTTTTACTTTTAGTAGTAGTGCTTACTTCTTTTTTAAATATAAATAAATTTTAGTGAATTTTATTAAAATATAATAAATCATTATGTTTTATACTTAACTTTTATATACAAGTATATTAATATATATATATATACATTAAGTTTTTGCTAAATTTATTAGTTTAACTTTTTTTAAATTTTGGAATTAATTATTTTCTCAAGTAGCTAATAGCATATATAAAATATTATTTTAGTATACTTATATACTATTATTACTACTTATAACCTGTAGTAAATAGTAGTTAAGTTTGAATGATTTTATTATTTATTAGACAGGCTTTTTTTAACAAACATTATTTAGTAGTGTTAAAATTAGTTAATTCACTTTATATATTATATATATTAGAATTAACATGATATATTTGTACACATATACCGCATTTACGAATAAATCTTATTAGTAAATATATCTCTTAATAAAATTTATATCAAAATTAAATTAAAATTTATTTAAATAAACTATTTTTATCACCATTTTACTTGCTGTAGCTTAAATTATAACTAAATAACTCTGTTAATAATTAATTATAAATATGTGTAGATGTAATTGTTAATCTATCTTTCATATTTCTTAAAGCAAAACATGCAACAAATAGATTAAATAGGTGGGCTACGATGAATCCAATCATAATATTAGAGCACTACGAGAAGAGGCTGGCTAATGACACAAAAAGCTAACCAAAAGATCACGTTTCCTATGGAGGAAGTAGGCCCACAGATTTTAACCAGATATTCCGTTGGCACAATGAGAGGGATCTGCCCCAACATACCCCAGAAGGCGTAGCCCTGGATCGAATGTACAGGGATACCAAACAAAGTTTCATAAAAGATGGCTGAAAATAGGAAGATCGCTCCAAGTGCAACGTTAAAGTGGTATCCGGCACTGACACAGGGTATGTATACGTGGCGCTTCATCCAGTAATGTACCAGTTGGTTCCATAGACGCCAGTACTGTGCTAAAGATGCACTGTTTCACCAGGATAAACAAAAAGTTACGATCTCCAAAGTACAACACCTAATAAATAAGTTAGTAGGTAAATATTACGTCAAAAAGTACTTCAGCTACTGCATTTAAAAAGGAGTGAAAGATAGCGTAAAATCCTAGTAACCAGACTACCACTGAAATGGTTGATAACTTCGGTACACGTTCGATAACCAAAGCTAGTGGTGGGACTACTAAGTCTTTCCCATTAAAAGGCTGCAGTCGAATGTTTCTTAAAGTAGGAATCACATACTGTACAGCTAAGAAGTACATAAGAAGCGACAAAATACAAACTCTCCTACTCGTTTGATTAGGAAAAGGCGTCGTACACGTGCAGAACGTGGGTAAGTTGGCTGGTAGCATAAGGTTGGAGCTAACATAAAGTAATAATAATTCGAAAACTTTAAATTACTTGGGTACTGTGTACTATAGGTACGATCCAACCCGTTATTTCCTTCATTTATAGAAGCTAGTCGTAAATCCTGATTGGTAGCTACAAGTGAAATCATTTTTAAGAAATTCACAGTTGCATGGAGTTGAATAAGACACCTTATAAAAGGGTGGAAAAGCATGAAGAAAACTACATACGTCGGAACTAATATCACAAAAACTATATTGATTATATGGAGCCACCAGAGAATTTGATTTTTGACATTGCTCAAGGCGGTGTTGTTTTGAAAACTAGGTATACGTAAATTCTCGATAATAAAAGTAGCTAAAAGTGAAAGCTGTAAAGAACTGAAAAGATAGAAAGCGATTCTCCAATATTGGTTTGATACAGACCAGGCTGGAACAGCTAAAACTACACCGTACTTCAAAAAATTCTCGACCACTAATCTTACATTCATAGCTAAAAGCATCAACACTACAAAAATATTTTTTAAAAAATACACAAAATATGTCTAACTTGCTAACGTCAAAAACCCCCTATAATCTAAAGCAGGAGCGTTCTTTGCTAAATACTAGGCATTTCAACTGTATGAACTGGTAATGCATGCTTGTGTGTAAAGACTTTCACATCAATATCATTCTCAATATGTTGTTCCAAGTCATTTCTATAAATTTCGATTGAATTTAACTTCTTTTTACCGTTGTCATAATCTTCATCCTCATGTTCCGGCGAAAAGGTATCATTGCGTTTCTTTATGTTGGATGTCATAAACTTTAAAGAATTCTTATAACGTGAAAAAGATTCTAAAAAGGTTATGAATTGATGAATTATTTACAAAATTGACAAAAGCTTTATATTCTTAAAGGATGGATTTATATATTCCAGATAAGAAATAATACTACTTTTACCAAATCATAGTCCACAATATATCATCAATTTTTAAGATGACTAAGTACTCATTTTTGATTAAAGAAATAGTATTTTGAATCTGTTAGACAAAATCAAAAATCCTATAACATGCTCTTATACTAATATACCTATGAGTTCCAAAGCATGATCTCCATATCTATATGTACCTAAATAGTTGTACTTTGGCTTGCTCTGGAGCACTTCATTCCAAGCTATCGAATTTTAAACGTGCTTCGGAATTTAAAGGCGAATAAGTTACAAGTTGGAAATAAACCACCAAAATAACTAAAAGCTCAAAGTATAGCAAACTTGTTAAGTTTTCGATTTTTAATATTGTTCAACAACACAAAGCATGTAAGTATAAAGCTTAACACAAATCAAAATTAGAGTGGTTTCAAGCTGGTAGTTAGTCAAATTGAGCAAATTAATAATGTACAATGTAATTCCAAAAGCTTAAATCTATTTTTTAAACTATACCCTGAGTCAAATTTAGTCAATTATTCAAATTTGATATCATTTTAAAGATTTAGATTGTATATGTATATTGGTAATATGTTAATATTTTTTTCTTGCAGTCCTAAGATTTAATTTAAAATAAGAACTAGCGTGAAAAGTTGATAACGTTAGTTATAGCTTGTATATATAATTTGGTCAATTTTATCAAAATTTGGGACGCATATAAGCCTAAAAAGTTACTTTATCATCTAAAAATTAATATATTGGTATTACACATAAGTTTATTGTTTATTATTTGAATTTATCTACATTCTAAAACAAAAAATATATTTCTCTCCATTTGGAAAAAACAAATAAACTTCCTACTTTTGTGGATAAAATTTACCAAAAATTATAGCAAACTGATTAGAATTAGAAACAAATCAGCAATTTAAAGTCAATAGATTTACATTTAACCTGTAAACTATCCTATTTAGAACCTCAAAATTTTACCGAAAGGGGCTTAGTTGAAAATAGGAGGTTCAATTGTTTTTCCTATTTAGTAAAGAAAGAAAGAAATGTTCGAGTATGTAGATTGAACATTATTAAATTTAAAATATTTACAATACATCAACGTTTAGAAGCTCGGACAATTTATTGTAGCGCTTCTATACCTAACAAATGTAATTTTTTAATAAAAAAGACGGAGTATAGTCGAAATTTATTTAATTTTGATTCGTACCAGTTAAAATTCGAAAGTCAGCTTCGAGATGACTGGAATTTTAGAATTCAAACTTTGGTGTATATCGCGAGTAGATAAAATTCTTCTGGCTAATTCGTTTAATCTACTTTTTCAGTCTTTGGAGCATACAATCGAAAGCAGCCTATAAGATGGTAAGCCAAATAAATCTTTCAAAAGTACATTAGGTAAAAGCGCCCGTCTATTAATATGCTTCTTAGCCTGCCTACTGAAATTTAATTCATCCTTCCACACCAGCTTGCTTTAACAGAACCCAGGTTAAATTACAACCAAAAAAAGTAATAGTGCATGAAAGTAAAGAATTCGCAGTTAGTAGCTCGGCTACACGAAAGGTAACCAGGTGTTACGTACTTTAAAATGATGAAGAGAAAGATGTAGAGCATAAACGTATAGTCTCTCGTTTAAAATCTACGATTAATTGAATTTTAGTAACGGTCTTGAGCTAAAGTCCAGAGTGCTGGGTAAAGCCCAGGCCCTAATAAGGCGATTTACAAAAAATTAGAAATAAATTGAAACACTCACGATCAAAGTATTTGGTCGTAGAAACGAATGATATTTGATTACAGTTTATTCTTTATAAAGGATCGATTTACTGGGCTTGATTTCTTATTCAATTCCGCCACAATATAAATAACTAATGAGGAAAATGAGATACGATTTTTATTTTAATTTCATCTCAACTAATTGTTCGAAGGAAAGAAAAAGAAATTATGTCGAAGTTGTTTATAATTAGTACGATAGCTCTGTTAGCGACCAATTTAGTATTAGGCGAAGATGCATCAAAAGTACCTGGATTGCATGGACCGGGTTGTACTATTATAGACAAAACCGCTTACGCTTTCGGAGGAGCTAAGAAACCAGGTGAACAAGACCTCAGCAACAAAGTATATAAAATGGATTTAACTAATTTGGATAAGCTGTTTTGGGAGGGCACTGAGTACGAACTACCTAATGGAATAATCCACCCCAGCGTTATCAAGAAGGATAAAGATTCCAAAACCGCAATTATAGTTGGTGGTAAAGGTACACCTGTAAATTCAGCAATCTTAGCGTTAGATGTTTCTCAGAAAGCTGCATCAGTTGCCAAATCTGCAGTGAAGTTAGACTTGATTGATGCCACCTCCAAAGCTTCGCTACAGTTCTTTCCCTACGGTGGAGGTATGGACCAATCCGATATCAATCCCGAAGAATATATACTTTACTCTTCGATAACCTTGAATAACGAGGGTACTAATCAGAACTTCAATTCGCTAACTATGAAATATAACATAAACACGAACAGCTGGACCAATCTGAACTCAAGTTCGAGCCCAAAACCTTTCTACCAAAGTACTTTCCACATCTACAAGGGTGTGATGTACGGTATTGGTGGTTCTGATTTACCTGATAGTACTATCCGTGAGTTGAATAAAGTGTGGAGCTACGACCTGAGACAGAATTCGTGGAAGGAAGAGAATCTCAAGGGTAGTGATGTAGGTACTAGAAGTGTACACTCGTCGGTACTAGTTGAAAATATGCTGTACGTAGTAGGTGGAGCCAACGGAAATTTAGTTAACGATAAAGTAGCTATACTAGACATGAATACCAAGCTGTGGTCCGAGAAAACGGTAAAGGGGTTGGATGCCAAGAACCAAGGCTGTTTACTCGCTTACCAGAACAAACTTATCTACACTTTTGGATTTTCTGCCGAGATGAACTCCACAGTACAGGTCATCGACCTCAAAACATTCACAGTACAAGTACCTGTCAAACCTGTACCTCTAGGTACCATTCTAGGTGCAGCGATCGGTGGTGGTCTAGGTTTCATCGTACTAGTTTTAGCAGGTTGGTTCTTCTACCGACGTCATAAGCGTATTAAGGCTCAGCATGAAGAATACCTTAAGCATTACGATGAGACTGTTAAGGCCCACAAAGAGTACATTGAAGCTACATCCGCACCTAAGGATTTTAGCCCCGACCTGGAATTAAACAACGACGCTCTAAAAAATAACGACTTCGAAGATTCTAACATTGATAACGGTCTCGGTGGCACCGGCACTGGCACAGGTACTGGAACTGGGGTGGAATCTCATTTCAACTCTACCCTCACTAACCCTCAAACTAGTAATATCCAACAGGATTTTAAAATTTAAACTACTCATTTTTAGTATTCAATTCTCATGTTAATAAAAGAAAATTTAAATTCTTATTTAAGCTTATGTTTACATCCCTCATTAAATTATAAAGCTACCTGGAGTTATAGCATACATTTTATTTATATTATATAAAAGTATTGATACAATATTTTTGTTTGTATTAACTTTTTTAAGCTGTCAGTTTAGATAACCTGATGATGTTGTAGGGATGAGGTACTAAGAAATGGTAAAGGTAAAAGCAAGGTGGTTGCATAATAGAAAATAGTTAAAAAAATTAGTATAATTTAAAATTAATAGAATTGATAGTATTATAAGTTAATTTAAATACAGTATTATATAAATAATATAAGTAGTAATGGCAAGAAAGAACCCAATAGCACTAAATAAGTAAATAAAATAATAGCAATTTTGCTAACAGTTTTTAAAAGCTACAGCATTGTTAAATATAAAAGTAAAGCTTGCTAAAAAACATTATATAAAAATAAAATTTATACTAGTATTTATTAAAATAAAATAAAAGTTTTTATTATAATAATTTTTTTAAAAGTATTTTTTAAATATTATAAGTATAAAAAAGTTATTTAATTAAAACTATACTAACTTTTATAAAAAATTAATATAAAAATTATACTTTCTTTTACCAGCTATATTTTTAACTAAAAAATAATAATTTAAAAGTAGCTAATTTTAAATTGAAAATTAAATAATAAATAAACCCTTATTATAATTAAGTATTAGCTAAATAAATAAATATTACTAACTTAGTTTTATATATTTTTAAATTTTAAAACTTTTAAAATATTTATTAAAAGTTATATAAAAAATACTAATAAATATACAATTACTATTATAAGCAAATGCAATATTTTAAAATATATTTAAAAGCTTTTAATAAAAAAAGTTAAAATTTTCAATATTTAAATAATATATAATATAATACAATTTTAAATATATTATATCTTAAGCTAAAATTATAGTATTTTATTTAATATATTAAGTTTAAAATTTTATTACTTTAATATTTATACTAGTATTAATTTTCTAAAATATTATAAAATTAGCTAAAATAATTTTTTTTTTTAAATTTGTTTTCTTAAAAAGTTTATTACTATAGTTTTACTATTTAAATAAGTCTTTATTTAAAACTTTTTAATAATAAAATTATTTTTATTAATATAAGCTTTTATTTAAAATATTATATAATATAGTTTTACTATAATAATAATAATAATATATTTATTTTCTAAATAATTTACTAGTAGCTTAATTTACTTTTAATATAATATTTAATTATAAGCCTATATATTTTATAAATTAATTATTTTATATAAATAATTTGATTAGTTTACTAAAAAGAAATAAATTTTAATATTAGTAATAATATTAATTAAACTATAATACTATAATATTTATTTTTATTAATAACTCTAATATTTTAAAAATATTTTGCTATATATTTATAAAAAAAACTTAAATTATTAATACTTATTTTATATACTATAATATATAATCTAAATACTAGCTTTAATATAATATTATAAACTATATATTATTATTTTTTTATTACTTTAAATAAAGTTTTATTATTATTATTTTAAAGCATTATTTAGTCAAAATATTTAATTTAAACTTAATTATATATTATAATTAGCTAAAATGCTTACTCTTAAGTTAACTTTATATTTTTAATATATTTTTAAAATTAAAATACTAGGTTACTTATTAAACTTAAATTCTAAATAGTTTTATTATAATTAGTTTACTTATTTTAATAAGTTCTTTTAGTGTAGTTTTCTTATACTAGTAAATTATTTTAATATTTATAAAAGATTTTAAAGCTATTTAAATTTCTTCTTTTTAATTATAGTATTATATAACACTAAATATATTAAAAAATAAAAAATAAAAATAATTTAAAATAAAATATATAATATATTAATATAATTTAAAATTTTGTTTCAAGTAACTATAAAAACTAAAAAAAATGGTAAAATTAAAAAATTAACTAATAAAATTTTATAAAAGTAAATTGAAAGTAATAAAAGTATTATAAGAAGCTTATAATTAAAATTTAAACTAAACTTAATAGCTAGATAAGCTATTAAAATTAAAATATAATATTAGCAATATATTATTAGAAAGATAATGTTTAGTTAGTAATTTAACTATAGATTCCATTAATAAAATTTCATAAAAATTAGAGAAACATATCAATTTACCTATAGAAAGCTATATAAAATAAAGAATTGAAGTTAATAATTAAGTTAAACCAGTACAACTACTAGAAATAAATTCAAAAAAAGTAAAATTTATTAGCTATATTTTTAGGAATTTATCATTCTCTATTTAGTAAGAAAGTTAGATACTGAAGATAGATATATTTAGCTAGTTACAGCTAAAGATAAAGATTTTAGATAGCAAAAATTAGCAGTCATATTTATTAGACACGCCAGTACTGTACTCTACAGACACAAAATTCTGGAGATAAATTTGTTAAAGGCAATAATTATATGAAAAAATTAGAACATCTACAGTTTACGATAAAGTTGAGTACAATGTTTAAGTAATTTAAGCATTAAATAGATATAAAGCTTTAATTATGATGTAGATGGTATTCAATTAGATAAATTATAAATAAATTTTACTTAAGAAGTACCAAACCGTTTATAATAGTAGCAATAGCAATCAATATATCAGAAAGGAGCAAAACGTTGTTAGTATCAGAACTGTTGTTACAAGTATAGGCTAAATCGAAACATTTTGGATGTCATTCAACCGTAATAACTTTATAAAACTTATATAGGTAGAATAATGAAAGGTTTGATGCCTAAACTAAAATTAAATCATTAACTTCATCGCCTATTTCGTTTAGACTAATTTTCTATAAATCGGAGAAATATGTAATAGTTGGTATTGTTATTAATAAATATAAGTGTAAAAACAAACTTTTAGGCAGAGTTTATATACAGTAGGCTTTTGATCGAACTACTTCTTTAAACGATGAAAGGAAGGAAATGTAGGTTGTAAATTGAAAAAGCGAAGGTAACTACATAAGCTCTACCATCTCCTTTATTACCGGTGTACCTTCTGTTAAATAGGACCTATTTTTTTAAAATTTTCAATAACACTAGCTCAATCCTATAAAAAGTAATGTTTTAAAAATTTTATCAAAATTCTCGAAGCAAAGGTAGATCGCTGGTACACCGTTATGTCAAACTATAGAATTATTTTTTGATTTTTAACAAGCTTGAGTATACACTTTCCCACCGAAGTCTAAATAAGTTTCAATAATACTTTTCATTAAGTGCTCTAATATTAATCACTCCACTTACTATACATAGCTTTTAAATCATAAAATATTGATTAAATAAACTATAAACAATAAAACTATTACTGTAAACTTTATCTTCAATAAAATTACCGATTTTTAATGTTAAATTTTAGATTGTTTGATATAGTGAAAACAATAAATCGTAAATAATAAACACTTAATAGTTATATTTAAACTTCGTAATTTGATTTTAAATAAGTTATTTCGTTAAGTATAATTTATATAAAAACGTCTAAAATATCAAAGTAGCGTATTTCAGTATATATTATTTAAACAGCATTATTAGCAAAAATTTACGATTTTTTATAGCTTATATATTGCTGTATTTATTTCGTATACAAATAAATACGTTAACAATTTTAATCTAGTATATCCACATCTAACAATTGTAATATATAAAATTTAACCGATTTACCTTTGAATAAAGAAAAAGTGGGTTGGATTTAGTTTAAATTTTTTTTAATAATACATATAAAAAGTTTTTTCAGTTTCCAAAAGGTGAACTTAAAGCGACGTAAATTAAAATTCAATTAAATATTTTTTAATAAAGTTGATTTATTAGTTTAATAAATATGGTATACCAAACTCGTTCATCTAGTACAGCTACTAATTCAGATAATAAATCGGAAGTACGTAAATCGAAACGTAGTAAAGTAGTTGAAAAAGAGAAAGTAATAAAACAAAAGAAACAAGTCACAAAACCAATAAAAAATGCAAATAAATCAAATAAAGATAACAACTCTTCATCTACACAACAACAAACATCTGAACCGAATGAAGAACCTAAACTGGAAAAAGCTAGTACTTTATTAGAAGCGGTGGGAAAGTTTGACCGTAGTAGACCAAATTTCTTTTTAAATGCAGATAATCCAAGAGATGAAGAGTTAACTAAGTTAACTAATTTTGTTACGAACTGTATTGATAACGATAAGAACGGTTCGTTATATATAAGTGGGTTACCCGGTTTAGGTAAAACGTTTACATTGAACCGGTATTTAGCTTCAATTACCAACGGTCGTAAAATGGAAGTTAGTTATTTAAATTGCGTAGCTATTGAATCGAAACAATTTTTTAAAACTTTATGTACAAGTTATAAAGTAGATATTAGTAAAGATAAGTCAAACGGGTGGGATAAATTTGTTAGTAAAGTGAAGAACAACCGATCTAAAAAGATGTAATAATTAATTATTTAGTTACTTATTAACACTTTTATTTATATTGGTAGGTTTATAGTTTTAGATGAGATTGATCATCTATTAGTTAAAAACGATAAACATACCTTAGATATTATATTAAAATTATTCAAATTAGCACACTTTACTAATTTAAATAGAGGAATTATTTTAATAACAGTAGCTAACGATTTAAATTTAATTAACGATAAATTACCTCAACTACTTTTAGATAGAGGTATTTATACTTTAATTTTTTTATATTTAATTAATTTTAATTTTATAGTGGAACCAGAAATTTTAGCTTTTGCACCGTATACCCAACAACAGATCCAACAACTTTTAACTAGTTTAGCATCCGATTTGAAAGTAGAAACTACTACCTCCAGTGCTGATACCGAGTTAAAGTTACAACCGTTACTCGATACTAAAGCTATAGAGTTTTGCGCTAGAAGTGTAATATCTAACTTTCAAGCTGATTTACGTAAAGCGTTAGATTTGATCAAATTAACTATCCAAACTGTATATTCGAAAAACGGTAATAAGTTAAAACCGATCAACTTGATGGATATTAACGGAGTAATCCAACATTTTAATAAGAGTAGAGGGTCCGGTCCATTACCACCTATAAATTTAGCTGGTTCAGTAGTACTATTAGCTTGTTTACAACTTATGGAAGAGAATATAGAACTTAGTAAGACGAAGGTAATTTACTTAATAATTTCTAATTAATTTTAATTTATTTAATTTTAGATCGTAGAACAAGTTTTTCAAATTTGTACTAAGAACCACGAATTAAGTCAAGTTTGTACTATCGATTTAAATGCGATCCTTTCCAACTTAGACGATCAAAACATTTTACAATGGGAACTTGATTTAAAGATCGGTAGTAAAAGTAAAAAAGCTATTAAAAGGGATCCAATTGCTAATTTAAACCCTACGGTTAATCAAGTGAAAGCGATGTTAAAGCTAAATCCGTTGTTAACTAATTTAGTTAAATAAATAAAAAGTTAAAGTTGTTCTTAAATATTTATATATATTAAAACGTTTATTGAAACTATTTGAAAAGAATTTAAACGCTATCCCCTAAGAAGAGCGGTAGTAAATGGTTCGCCGATATACAATCGGAAAGCCAAGCTAAGTTAGTTGAAGTATGTAATTTTTTAGGTCGATCACCTAATTCGATCGTAATAATTAAAGTAGGGGTACGGGGGTAGGTGAGGGTGAAGTTACACTGCTTGTACTCCCTTAAGTTGCTGACGTTCCTTCCTTTAGGTTGAAAGGTAGCGTACGAGTATAACTCCAGTTGGGTATAATCGTAACGGGAGGGGTTAAGGTGGAGGTAGGGGTACCCTTCGTAACTCTGGTACAAGTCATAACAAGGTACTTCCGTTGTAGGTTTAGTGGTACGTAACTTGGGATGACGGGTCGGTTCCTTTGTCACTAGTTTACCACCCAGCGTATGGATGATCTGAGTTAAACGGTCGGTAAGTTCCGAGTACCGTTCCGGGTTATCCGACTGGAGGTAGACTTCGTAGCCTGTTAGAAAGGCACTCAAGTACGGTTGTAACTTGTAATGGTTGGGAGAGTACTGGGTAGTCCCGTCGAAGTAGTACTCTTTAACATCAAGTTTATCTTTAGCTTTAATCATCGCTTTAACCCACTCTTCGGTGACGATGGAACTACCACTGGCCTGACCCATCAAAACTTTGGTGGTACGTTTGCACAGCACCTTCCCCTTGAACTCCCTACGGTTGATCGGTGCTTTGGCTACTACTAAGTGGGTCACTTTATGTACGAAATTGTCCTCGAAGATGTCTATAGCAACCCCTAGACTGCGTAACTTGTCCGTTTTTTTGACCAACAGTTCCTAAAGGTAGGTTAATAATGGGGTTTTCGATTGAAATGTACCTGCTCTTTGGGCGTGAAACCGGCAAACGCTACCGCTAACGACCCGTGCGTAGTTTTCGATTGAACTCGCGTTTGGGTTTGAGTTTGAGATATAGCTTGACTGAGGATATTGGAGTAAAGTTGACTAAACACGAGGTTGGTAGGTGGACTTTGGCTTACGTCCGGTAACGGTGAACTGGGGACCAGTCCAAAATCTGATTCCTTAGTAGAGTCTACCTTCATCAGTTTCAAATTGATACCCTGGGGTACTGAATTTTGGCCTTGTAGACGTGTATTTGATCTGCGATTTGATTTTTTTTTGATTTGGGAATCTAAAGTAGATTCTATACCATTGTTATAACTTTCGGATACGTAGTTGAAGTCACTAACTATTAAAAGTATTCAATAAATGGTAAATTTTGAAGATATATACCTTGATTATTTGGTTTGAGTTGATGAGTGTTCTATAAAAATTAATGAGTTTAGCAGAAGTAGCCATTTATCTAAATTACTTCATCAGCTTTCCTTGTGGCGTAGATATTATCTAATTTACTAGGTGACTGAAAGCTAGCTTGAGAAGAGGTTGGTAAAGTATTAGAAACTTTATCCTTATGTGTAGAATCAAGTTCCAATGTGTCATTATCTCTACCTTGAATTTCTTGGTTCGATTGTGGTAAGTTTTCAACAGCTACTTCAGCAGCACGTAAGTTTTGTAAAGCACTAGTTTTAATTCTAAACTTCTGTTTATCTTGGATCTCTTGTTTATACTGCTTGATACGTTGTAAAAGTAACGAGTTTTTAGCTCGCATCCGCTTACGGAATTTAGTTATTCCGTCCAGTTTATCTATATCCAAATTTAAGTTGCGAGATGGATCAGTAGCATCTTTTGATTCCTTAGCTTGACCTATTTCCTTTGGAATATTTAGCGTTTCTCCCTCTTTCAATATTACTGCCGGTACTTTAATTAATTCTTCATTAAATTCAGGTGAACTGACAACATCCTCTTCATCGAATTTAAAACTGACATGATTTTTCTTATCTGCATCATCAATTTCTTCTTGAAGCATATGTTTAAAATTTATACTTAAATCTTGTTTCTCATAATCTAACATCTAAAGTTAATTTATTTTTCTATTAAAATTTTACCTTCCACCACTTCCTCTATAAAGTTTGAAAAGTCGATCAATTCATCTACAAAATCAACGAACAGAACTGTATTTTTACCGTCCTTATTCAAAGTAGTAAATTTTGAACTACTGTACTCCGATTTACATACCGGACAACCTCTTCTTAATTTCAACTCATTTTCAATACATGGACGACAGTAGTAACTTTGACATACCTTACAACTTATAGGTTCCGATTTATTAACTTCACTTTTAACTCCAATAAGTAAACTTTCAAATTATAATTTACCATATAGTACACTTGAATAGATATATTCCTTGATTAAAACTTCTTTCAATGTTCATAACTTTCTTCAAAATGATTAAGTTTAAGATTTTTTTTCAAATTATAAATTGCGTAGCTTTTAGTTCAGAACTACGAAACTTTGTTTCGAAGTTGGTAGAAGTCAACTAAAGTAGCGACTAAAAAGTCGCTAAAATTAAACTATTTACAGGTTAGTATAACTGTTGCTACTAATAATCATAATAGCAAAAATAAAATTCTGAAGATGGAGTAATGCTTATAAAGCTAAAAAAGTAATGTTACGTCATAAATTTTTGAAAATGAAAATCTTAGTGAGGTTACAAATATTCTATTTTTAAGATATTCTGAAAACAAACTTTTCTTAAAGTTTAAAAGAAATAAGAGATTGGATAACTTTAAAAAAATTCCTTAAAGTTATATTTAATGTTAAAGTAAAGAAATATTTAAATATTTAATAAAAATTAACAGCTTTAACAAATTTAAGCAAAATAAATTTTGAAAAAGTCAAAATTAAATAGTAAATTTATTTTAAGCAAAATTTAAAATTTAAATATTATATCTAATTTACAACTTTTAGATAGTAAATAGGTTTTCAACTCTGATAAAATATTCAATTTTTAATATAGTAAAGATCTATAAATCTAAAATTTAAAAAATACTTTAAAAAAAGGGGTAAAAAAATAAGTAGATAATTTTTAAAAGGCTAGTTATATTATAATAACTATAATATAATAGGCTATAATAGTAAATAATCAGTTTTTCATTATTTAGATAAATAGGCAATCAGCTACTTTTGAAAGTAGCTGATTTTAATTTTAAAAATTAAATAAAAATAAATTAAGCTAATAAAATTAGCTAAAAATAAATATTTT
>JAWQFY010000202.1:0-44595 GCA_037055185.1 Capillidium rhysosporum | reverse complement strand
GAATGTGCTGATTTATGGCCTAGAATTGCCTCAGCCTCCGGTACTGTAGTTTAAAATTAAAATTTTCTTCATTAAATTAATTATTCTACTAACCAGTAATCCTATGATTTACAGAGGTACTATTTTGCTATACTATTTTATTTTTATTTTTAAAGATTTACATTAGTATTTATAAAATCTAATCATTTTTTAACTTTTTGATGAGAATGAAAATAATTGTTTTCTTATTATACTTATTCTATTTTTTGATCATATAATTTATTACTTTATTAAAAATGTTAAGAATTGTAAGAATACTATATATAAATTTTATTTTGTATATAATTTGGTATTTAAATTTTATTATAAGTAAATATCTAAATTAATATATGTGCTAAAATAACTACTGTTTCCAATAAAACAAATATAATTAATTAGATTTAAATTTCTTTAATCTGAACTTTTTTAAAGTTTTGGAGGTTTAGCAATATACATTTTGCTATTTTAGCCATATTAATATGAATACAGTTTTTAAAATTAAATAAGTTTTTGATACCTCCACTTTTTAGCAATGTATTTTTTTTTAAATTTTAAAGTTCTAATTAACAAAGTTTGCTGTTTAAATCCAAAATACCTATTTTAAATTGCTGATTTATTTTAAATTAAAATCTTTTGTTTAAATTTTGTTGAGATTTATCAACAGCAAGGTTTAATTGTTTGATACAACTTAGATGTCAACTATGTACTATAGACGTATAAACTAAAAGTAATAATATAAAATTAAAAAAACCCTACTAGGCTAAAAATTATAGTGGACAATATATTATCATTTCTATCAAAAACTTTAATAAGAAAATTTAAAATTATTTATTTATATATGTATATGTGGTTTATGAGATCAGAAATAATAGATGGGGGTTGTTAAATCCCAAATACCTGGCTTTGCATAATCGTGAATCATAAACAGCCCGTCTTCATCTTTTCTCGTTGTAAAAGAAATATCTTTACAGGTAAAGAATTTCCTACTTCAGGATAACTTTTAGTAGATTAATTAAAAATTTTGGTTGATCGGGTTGAGTTCTGTAATTTAATTGTGGGTTGAATTTATTTAATAAAAGTTCTATAATGACTAATTTCGATTCCTAAGTTTAAACTACAACATCGTTTTGCTAAAAATGAGTACTAATCTGAAAATATACTTGGGTAACAAAGATAATATTAAATTTATTGATGATACTTAACGATGCAGCGCTCTATAATGCTAGAAAAAAATAATATAGAGAATCCGAACCTAAAAAATAGCCAAAGCCTTAACTAACAAAATAGCTTTAAAGTTAGTCTATTAATAAAAAAATTTATTTGTTGTTAAAGTTTATCGATAGTCATATAAATTTGACTAGTCACGCCTTAGATATAAGTGTATTATACTATACAACAGTTATGTTCATCGAATAATGTTAATTATATTAACTTTTATTACCTAAAATCCAAGCCATTCGTTGCAAATTGGTATAAGTAGCAGAATGTTTGCAGAGAAAGCATAATACTTTGAAAGTAAAAGTATCTGTTATATGAAAAAGTCTTCCTGATAAAATAGATTATGTTAATAAAATTGATACTTAGCAAGAGTTTGAACATACAGTTAACCCTATGCTTGGAAGTTTGAGAAATTACTAAGTGCATGTATAATTGAGCTGTTGTTTATAATAACAACTATTTTTGATAAGTACTCAAAACTGACTATATATAATTTACAAATTAAAAATATGTAGTAATAACATCAAAAATTTATAATAAAGAATTTTAGTATATCAACTTATAGTAGTGTTTGGCTTATTAATATTTGTTATTAGCAAGTAATATATTACTTAAAATAAATAAAAACTGAGTTAAAAAGTAGGATTAAAGAAACTCCTTCTGTATTAAATCAATATTTATCTATAAGAAATAAATTTAAATATCTAACAAGGCACTGTAAACAATCAAATCCATTTTAGTTTTAAAAAAAATAAATAAATAAATTGTAAATTGGTATATAATTTATACTAATTTTATTTTTTTAAAATATAATTTATAATTTTAATTTTATTTAATATTATAGTGTTTTTAAAAAACAAAACATAGTAAATATTAATACTATACTTGCTAGCAGATTAAAAATATATAAATAACTTATAAGTTTAGTTAATTTTTGTATTTTACTTTAAGCATTAAAATAACTTATAGCTATTTAAATAAACTTGTAGCTATTATAATGTTTTTAATAATAACAGTTTAAAGTTATTTTAACTACTATAAAATTATAGTTACTTTTTAACTAGTTTTTTAAATTTTTTAAAATATTTTTAGTTGTAAACTTATTTCATTAAAAGAGTTTTATCTTTTTTCTATTTTAAAATAAAATTTAATTTTTATTATTTTTAATTTTTAAAATTTTATATTATTTTATTATTATTATTAATATTTTTTATAATTAAAATTTTTATTTTTTAATTAATTAAAATTAATTACTAATTATCTTATTAAAAAATACTAGTTTAATATATATTAATATTTCAACTAAAAAATTTATTTCTTTTTAGCACTTTTAATATTTTAATTATTATATTTTTAGCTTTTTAAAATTTTAAACAAATTTTATATATATAATATTTTAAACTTTTTTATTAGTTTTTCTTTTTTTTCTATTAGTTTTTAAGTTATAACTTTTAATCTAACTTTTATATTATAGTTTTAGCAAAAAATTATAATAATTTTACTAGCTATTTTAACTATTAAAAAATAGATTTTTTATTTTAAAAGTACTAATTTTCACTATTAATACCTTTTAAAAACCCTCACAATCTAGTATATTTTATTAATTTCTTTTTTTTATTTGGGTTTTTTCTTTATACTTATTTATTTAAATATTTTTTAATAAATTATATTTAAATTTAAAATAAATATTTTGTGAAAATATAAAATTTTTAAAATTTGTAAATAATATCTATATTTAAAAATATTTATTTTAAATTACTAATCTTTCTATTTAAGTAATGATAATAATAATAAAGAAATTATAAATTAATTTAGTTTTAGAAATAAAATACTTAATAGATATAATACTTAGTTCTAAATAAGTATTGATATAATAAATAAAAGTTTAAATATGCTTTAATGTTAGTTTTTACTATAATTGTAGCTAATTTAGATAGTTAATTTTATTTTAAAATTTATACCAAATTTAGAGATTTAAGAAATTTGTAAAAAAAGCAATTATGCTGATAAATATACTTTGAACTATCAATGCTATAGTTAAAGATAATTTAAATCATAAAAGTTATAAAAAAATAATATATTTATAATTGCTTTTATTTAAATATGCTAAATATAAGCATTATAATATATATATATAATTCTGGTGATTAATATAATTAAAATAGCTAAGTAATTGCATAGAAATAATATGTAATTTACTAAAAATATAGCACATAAAATTTTTAAAATAAGATATATATTTGTACTATTAAATTTATTTATTGCTTATAACTAGTGGTGAAGTATGATATAAAAATACATCGATTAATTAAAATTAAGTTAATCAAATTTTTAGCTTCAAAAAAATTATATTAGTGTCATTAAACACAGTACATACCACACTATATTATAAGATTGTTTATAGTACAAATTAAGTGATAGTAAAAAATGATTGATTATAAATCTCAGTTGAATAATTTTATACGGTTAAAACATGTAGAAGTAAAATAATTATAACTAGCTTAGTTAGTGTTGTTTAGTAAATCTTAATATCAAACCTACAATTTAAAATATATACCAGTAAGTGCGATACTAGCACCAATAAAGACCGAAAGCTTATAGAATCGAGTCTAGCTTGACGAAAAGTAAATATTCGAAGAAAGAGTTAAACGAACTTTAGCGTTCTAATCTAAAGCTTAAGGAATAAACCCAAACTAACAAACCCCGTAATTCTGAGCCACCGTTACGACCAAACTGCCAATTAGAGCAGCCGATCCGAGTATCATGTAAAAGTATATGTCCAGCCTATCTAATTGCCCCGGTACTACAACGTTAATACCCATGAGCGTGGAGATGAGCATAAGGGGGGTAGCAGCCCAAGCGTAGAGAGAGAATCGGGTGAGTTGATCGGTAAACTCTATATTTTGATAGGTACCAGCCAGTTCGTGGTTCTTTTTTTGGAGGTGGAAGCTACGCTCGAGGCGTCGGTCATCGAGTTGAATCTGCGCTAGCATCGATCGTACCTGCCAGAGGGCATTGACCACCTTACTGACCAAAATTTCAGCGTTAGTGACAGTTAACGGTGCGACTAGCGCCATGCTGGTGGATATCGGCGCAAAAGAGTATCGTAGGTGAGAGGTAGGAGTATTACTACCGCTCACTGAGGGTGAATGTTGGAACAGCGTGGGTAGCGGGGAGCTGGGTCTAGGGGTTGAAGGTTGAGTTATACCGCCAGAGTTAGGCCGGGATCTAATACTGCGATCTTTGATTGAGCCGGTGGTACTAGTAGTCTGCATTTGATCCAGCAACGATCGAAACCGATTGTTTACCTTTTTTATATCTATTTTAGCTACCATGTAGTCAACAAGTTTCTGGAACAAAAATAGTTTTCCGGCACAACACTCGTCAAACTGAACCAGAAGTTGTCGAAGTTGATCCAATCGCAACGGGATTTGCATACCGTTTAATTTGTCACCGCGATAATAAGGCTGACCGAGGCTGTCTTCACCGACAAGATAAAAATCATCGATCCAGTTTACCTCGGCTTCAATCCTGGTTAGTTGACGGACAAGATCATTAACTAGGTACGTTAGTAGTGCTACATTGAGTGAATTGGAATTCAAAGGTAATTCAATAAATATGTTAGGAAGTTTAGGGATGATCAAATCAGCCAATTGTAGATCTACGAAATGAAATGTATACACTGCGTTGAAAGTTATGATATTAAATATTGTGTGAGATTCGATTGGACCTAAAGGTTGACCCAAATCAACATTTGCTATTGATCCATCTTCATTTAATTCGGTATTAAGGTTTACTGTCAACCTCTGTAAAGTTAAAAAATTATAGTTGGGGAATGATTCAAACTTTTCTACTTTTTCTTCCATTACAATATCTTCAATGGTTAGGGAATGTAAATTTAATAACTGAGATTTTTAGAAAAATGTAGGTAACTTTAACTTACTTCGCCCATTATGTAGATTTCTTCTTGATCTAAGTTCCCTAAACAATACCAGGTTGTAGATAAATCTGTATCCTTCGTGAAATCTGTTCCCATTAAAAAATGATCAAAATTATTGTAATCTTTTCTTGCTGCATCTTTTAGATTGTAGCTTGTTAGGTATTTTGAATTGAACGCTAATCCATTTGGCCTAGACTTGAAATAAAATTTTTATAAAACGATAAAATATACAAAATTTACTGGTACAAACAAGGTACTACTGTTGTTAAAAGTTGCGTATAATTTTGGAGAACTTTCATTTAAAGGTTGATTTTCGTTTATAGGTTTATAAAGTTGGCTTGAATTGGTTAACAGACGTTCGCCAAGTTTAGATTTATTTCTTAGACTGTTGTATCGAGGTTGACTACTTAAACTACTACTACTTGAGTCGTCATAGTACTCGGGCATCTTTAAATTTATACAAAGTTATTAAAACCTTATTTGCCGAAATAAAACCACAACAAAAGTATATAACATTTTATGTAATAATTTAAACTGAGCCGATGATTTTGGAACCTAATTCTTGTGAAATTCCAAATTTATTGATCATCTGATTGGAAATAGTGGAATTCTTAAATTCTAAAAAAAGGATTAAAAAATAATTTAACGGAAAATTTATTTTTGAAACGGGTTTACTGCCAAAGCGTAAGATTTACTACTTTATAAACCTGAAGTATGTGATAAATATATTAATGAGAAGTTTATATAAACATAAAACGAGCGAAGGATGAACGGTAGTGTTATAAATTATAAAAGTGCATCCTTTAATTTTTTACTTTTTTCATACTTTTTACTCGATGTTGACATTATTATTTTGCTATCTTTTATTTGTGAATCGGATATTCAGCGACAACTTGAAGTCTCTGACAGGGCAGTCTTTATATAAATGCACTGTGAATACACCAGAACAGTTAACAGAAATTGAAAATAAACTTGACATCCTTAAGTTTCATGATTATAAAGGTTATGCCATAGTAAGGGTACAAGACGAAAATCAACGGCAGATAATTTCCACTTATTCAAACTGTCAGTTAACAGTTTCTGACCTAGGGAAGAGTAGAGCGAATACTCGGAGGTTGATGGTCACCAACAATACAGCGATAGATCCATTTTTTCATGAGTATAGGAGCTACGATGAAATTAGAGAAGCTTTACAGGCATGGGCATTGAAGTACAATATGACGTTTATCCCAAGTATCGGTAAAACTTACGAAAAGAGGGATATTTACGCATTCGTAATTAGTAAAAATACAACTGATAAAGTTAAGAAGTCGATATGGTTTAACGGAGGCATACATGCCAGGGAGTGGATATCACCAGCTTCAGTTATGTACACAATACACCAACTACTTTTAAATTTGAATAGTAAAAAGGTAGCACCTATATTGGAAAAGTTTGACCTGCATTTTACACCACTTTCTAACCCGGATGGGTATGAGTTCAGTAGAACGGGTGATCGATTATGGCGTAAAAATCGGAGATTGAACAAAGATGGAACGTACGGTGTAGATTTAAATCGTAACTTCGATGATCACTGGGGAATGTCGGGAGCTTCTTTAAATACAACAGCTGAAAATTACAGGGGAGAATCAGCCCATTCAGAACCGGAAACTCAAGCTTTGATAAAGTACGGGCTAAGTTTACCCAACCGATATGCCGGTATAGATTGGCATTCCTATGGTCAGCTGATACTGAGAAATTGGGGATTCAAATATATACCTAGTAATAACGAAGTAAGTACTAAGAAGTTGGGTGACAATATGGCTAGAATTTTCATGAAACACGGCTACAATTACACTTCCGATTTAGCTGCTGGACTTTACCCTGCTTCGGGTGGTATGGATGATTGGATGGCAGCTAGAGCTGGTATGATCAGTTATACCGTTGAACTATGTCCCGATGATGACGAAGTAAATTTCTTAGTACCTGTACAGCAGATGTGGGGTTGTGCTAGAGCTGCTCACCATGCTTCTATGTACTTCTTCTATTACTTTACGAGGCATTACGATTTACCTCCACCATTAGCTATTCCCTAAATTAGAAGTGGTTAACTTTTCACCAAAGTTTTGAAGGCAGAATATGCTATTATATTACCTGTACCTTTTATATTGAAACCTTTAACGGGCATATGTACTGTTTAATAGCACATAATACATTTTTAAATTAGAAATAAAGGTTTACTTTATAGCTTATTAAACCATTTTGTATTTACAATTCATATGCTATATTTTAAAGTTATAGTGTACTTAAGCGTAAATTATGTTTACATATTTAAAATAAGTACTGAAAATATGGAGAGTAAAACTAATTGTGATACCCTCCAAGCTGAAGTTTTAAAGATTTAATTGTAAAAGAAAGTATCGAAACCAAAAAGGTCGAAGATAAATAAATCACAAGATGGATCGATGGACAAAGTTTTATATAAACAACAAAATAGGGCATAGGGATTTGGAATGATATTTAACAAACGAATATATGCTGCAAATAAATACAGTACACATATACATATATATTTATATATCTTATCTTCTTACTATATGTATATTTGATGAACTGAAACCAAATTTGTACTTTACAACGTTATATATTTTTGATTTACTTAGCTGGTTAAAATTTTTATGTCTACATATCCTAATAAATGCATGAATTTAAAAAATATTGAGTTCGTACATTTATAAGTAAAACGAAGTTCTTCATAATTATCATATCTATCATCATCACATCTTAGTGTCATCTTATAACGTCAAATTCAACATTATTAGTGTTAAAATTCTTTATCATGATTGGTCAAAGCGCATTAATTTCTATTGGTCACAAGAATGTTATCATATGTAGAAAATATACAAATGAAATTAGGTTAACAAAAAAACACATATATTAACAGTTCCTACCTACACTACTCTATACCCAATACACAACAGTATAGAGCTGTTGGGTTTCCTTAAACAAACATTATCTTATTTTTGTGTACATAGTTATATCGTTTTATTTCTTCGGAATAGTAATTTCTATTCTGATAATGACAGGATCCAACACTGGAAATTTATTAATTGAAATTGCTGGAATCAACAGTAAATTTTATGACTTTTACAAAAGTTTATCGAAATGGTTTATAATAGTATGAATTTGCAATCCCAAGAGAATTTGGAAAAATTGGAAAAACAGTACCAGAAGCTGTTAAAGTTTGCTATGTATTATGTGGTGAACTAATGTAAAGATGGTTTACGCACTTGAAGTCCTTTTTGAAATTATGAATTATTTTTTCATTACAGCTTTCAACTCTAAAGAAAGTGTTGTTAAGAAGGATATCACTTTTGAAGAAGTTGAAGGCTCAAAATAAGAACAAACTACATAAAAAAGGCGAAGCTTTAACCGAAAAATATATCAATATCAACGAGGATAAATTCAATAAAATTATTGAAATACGACTGAAACTATCGTATTATAAGATCTCACCAGTTATTAGAATTAGCTGCCAAGGAAACAACAAGCCATACAACAGAATCACCTAATTAAAATATAAAAATGGTGTAGTTAGTCTTTATTTTTTACTTTGCAGCATTAAAAACTCTAATGGAATTGCCAATGTTAAGATTGTCGAAGTTTGTGTCAAATTTAAATCCCAAAACTTGGGCGAGAACCAGAAAATCGAGCTTGAAGCTGAATATTTATCAAATATATATTAAATGTTATTAAGGACGGTGGTACTTTTACTGTTAAACTTGGTCTATTGTAGGCTACGGAATTGTAGATCAACGTATCTTCAAGGCTAAGACTACTCACTATTTCGATAAAGCATTATAGGAAGTTGCTATCGATTACATTAAGCTTTTAGCGAACTCTAAACACAGAAAAAATTTGGAATTGAGTTTAAGTTACTACGTGAAGATATATTATAATCAAACCCTTCACCCTTAACAACCAGAATAAGAAGTTGTTAGCTACTAGGTCTAAAGAAGCTATGGTTTCCTCCGTGAAACGTCAAACAGTTGATTATTTGAACTAAGTATCGGTGTTTATTTATTATTGGTCGATTTAAATAAAAATTGTTATTTGGTTACTGCTTTTATAATTACTTAGTTAAGTAACTATAAAATTAAATAATCAAAAGCTAGTTTTCATGCTGTAAATTTTACTTAGCAGTAGATACTCATCAATATACATTAAAGAAAAAGTAATCTCTAATACAACAGACAAATGTATATTGATACTATATTACTCTAAATTAATGATATACTATCAAAATTTATCACTTTAAATAGAATATATAAATTAAATTAAAATTCACTTGATAATAAATAGTATTCAAAAATATAAACTTTTAATTGATTAAAAACTTAAAAAATATAGTTCAATCAATTAAATACCTACATATTTAATAAAAAATTAATTGTAAAATAGTTTGGTTTATATTAATATTTTTGTTAAAATTGAAAAATTTTAGGAAAATATTATTAATTTATAGGAGTAAAGAAGTTTAACTATAAATAAATTTTAATATTTTAAAAAATTATATAAAATTTATAAAGCTTATTTAAATCTAGAGTATAAGATTATATAGCATATTAAAACTAAAATAGTTTACTATTAAAATAATATTATATTCTAAGTGAAAAGTTAATCTATTTTTAAACTAATAAATGAAGTAAAAAGTATTAAAAAAAATAGTATATATAAAAGTTTAATTTATACTAATAATAACACTTAATTTATTTATATTTATATTTATATGTAAAAAAAATCAAATTTATAATTAAATATATATATATATATATATAATATAGCTATAAAAAATAAGTAAAATTAAATTTAGGTTTAGAATTTTTTTAATAGTTTTATTTAATATATATATATAAAGCTTTTATAAAATTCTATACTTTTAAAAAATATATAATTACTATTAGTATATAATTTAAAATAAAGCTTTTAATATTAATTTTAATACTAAATTATTAGTTAATGTTCTTAAAATAAAAATAATTAGAGTAATTTATAATTTTAAATTTATTTATAATATTATACTTTAAAATATATTTAAAACTTATTATAATATTATTTAACTATATTATATAATTTTAATTAACTTTAATTTAATTATTTTATTTATTATATTAAAAAAGTAGTTTTATTATTAAATTAATAATATATTTTTTTTTAAAACTAATAATTTAAAATATTAATAGCTTAATTTTAATTGTTAGAAAATTATTTACAGTATTATATATAAAAAGTTATTAAATAGTTATAATAAAAAATAAATAGTTATAGTATAATAAGTATTTAAATTATAAAGTTATAAAGTTTTAAACTACATTATAATTATAAAAAAGTTAAAAAAATGAAAAAAAATAACTTATAATATATTTTTATAAATTTAATAAAATAAAAATTACTATAATAAAATAAATATTATAAAATTATACTAATAAATAATATAGTTATATAATTATATTTATAGCTAAAACTATTTAAAATATAGTTTTAAATATTAAATATTAAAATTATACTAGTTATAAATATATAACATCTAGTTTTTAGTATAATATTATTAGCAATTTTTATATTATGTAGTACAAAATACTACAATATAGAGGTGGTAATAAATATAAGCATTTATACAAAAAAGTTAGCAAATAGTAACAGAATAAAATTAATTTCATTATTACTTATAGTAGCAATAAATATAGATGCCTAATAAGTAATATGGATAAGCAAAATTAGTAGAAATTTAGTAGCAAAATTAATATACATTTGTAAATAGTCCAGATTGCAAGTAGTGATAGCTGCAAAAACTGCAAACCAACCAATAATAAAGAGGCAACTAAATCCTATATATAAAATTTGTAGAAAAAGATAAAAGCATTTGTGATTTTAAATAGCCTTTATGTCTCCAATAAAATAGAATAATAAAAATAATAAATAATGAGAAGCAAATGTAAAAATTTTACTATTATATAGTAGAAGCAGTTATTTGTACAATTTAGTATAATTTAAAATAGTTTTAAGATAGGTTAAGTTATTGGCAGTTATGATTTATTATATATTAGTAAGGTAAAGTTTTTTGTTAATTAGTGCTAGCAGCTATATTAAACTCATTTTTAGATATTGAACTTAAAGGTTTTTAAGTGAAAATAACAGAACAAAAAATATTTCTTTTTTTTAAATTTTGATTAAATTGTCAAAATTTGTTATATAAAGTTGTTAAGATGAATTTTTATAATTTTGTCATTTGAAATAAAAGGAAAAAATAATAAAAAATCAAATAAGCTTAGAGAAAGATGGTAAAAAATAATAAAAATAATTATTAAGTTAGTAGCTTATAAAGTTGCTAAGTGATGAAACATTATAAAATATAGTTATAATTAATTTTAAAAAATAGAAAAATTATAATACTTTAAAGCTAAAATATTAATATAACTTAATTAGTTTTACTAAATAGGTTTTTTTAAATATACTTTTAAAAAATTAAAGTAATTTTTTTTAATAATATTAACTTTATAATATATAATACTATAAAGTACTAAATATAGTAAAATAAAATTATAAAGTTATACTTTTATCTTTATAACCTTATAACTAAGTTATAAATTATATAAAAAATTAAGTATATATAAAGTTAACTAATTTTTAAGCTAAGTAAAGCTTTAGAATTATATTATTTAATTAAAGTAATTTATATACTATATATATAAAATATTAGCATTAAGTTTTTTAACTAGTTTTTTTATAATAAAAAACTATATATAACTTTTATTTTAAGTTAATAATCTTTTATATATGTTTTTTACTTATTTTAGTTTAAGCTAATTAATTTTAATAAAATTTATACTATTATTTTAACCTTTATTTTTGTTTTTTTATCTAATCTAGTTTTAATTAATTATTTTTTAATAAGCTTTCAAATAATATCTTTATTATTAATTTTAAAAAAACAGATTTTAACTATTAAGAATAATATTATATAATATATAAATTTATAGCAAAAATAAGGTATAATATTATTTGCTTTAAGAAATTTAATATTAAGTTAATGTATTAGAATTAGTTATTTAAAGTTGTTAAACTAGCTTAAAAGTAAGCTTAAACAGGTTATATATTTTAAGCAAAATTAAATTATTTATTTTAAATTGGTTTTCTATAAAATGAAAAAACTAGTTAATATAAAATTTACTTATTACTTAAAATACATTATAATATTAATTTTTGAAAAATAGGATATAAAATCCTTACATTATTTAAATATATATTTTGGCAGCTATAAGGTAGTATGGAAAAATTGTTCTCTTTAATATATTTTATACTTGTATCCTCCTAAAAATGTTAACATTTTTTTTGTATAAAGTCTAACTTATTTGGATAAAGTTCAAGATTTGTATTAAGTTTTTAAAGGTTAAACTTAGAATATTTAAGAAGCATATTAAAATTTTTAACTGCATTTAAACTAGATAATATGAAGTGCCGGATATCAAAACATTCCGCCAGCTTGAGAGTTAAAGTTTTATAAACACTATATGATTAGAAAATAACTAATTTTGGTTTATTCAAACATACATTATGTGAAGCTTAGATGCTGGTATTTTCGATTTATGGGGAACTATCTATAGAATTTGCCATAAACTCCACCAAAGCCTTAATTAGTTCCGAAATTTGAAAATCCGAAAGTATCTATTGGCGGAAAGCAATTGGCTAAACTAGATCAATATTTTCCCCACCAGCTGAAGCAATAATCAATTAAACTTTCGAACTAAATATCCGCTGAGCAACTGAGCTAATTTAACTGTAAGGTGTTAAACTTGTTTTAATCATTTCACTTCGACTTATTTTGTAATAAACGTTTTGCTAGAGAACATCAATTCAAATTTAGTTAACAAATAAAGATCAACAACTACTCAAAATGAATCCTGAATAGTAGGTGCTTTATATTTTTATATACCCAATTTGTACAGATTTACTTATCACTATTTTAGCGACTATCTATTTAAGCTTTTACTAATTGGTGATTCCGGTGTCGGGAAATCTTGTCTGTTGTTACGATTTGCCGATGATACTTATACTGAATCCTATATTTCAACTATTGGCGTAGATTTTGTAAGTTATTTTTTTAAATCGATATATTAACGCGAATTAATTCTTGTTTATAGAAAATCCGTACTATTGAACTTGAAGGTAAAACTGTGAAGCTCCAGATTGTAAGCCTTTGTAAATCAGCACAAACCTAATTTATTTGTAGTGGGATACTGCTGGCCAAGAACGTTTCCGCACCATCACTTCCTCATATTACCGTGGTGCTCATGGTATTATCGTTGTTTATGATGTTACCGATCAAGATTCCTTTGTCAATGTCAAACAATGGCTACAAGAAATTGAAAGATATGCCTCCGAAGGTGTTTCTAAACTACTAGTAGGCAACAAGAATGATTTACAGGATAAAAAAGTTGTCGAAACTGAAACTGCTAAAGTATTTTTATATTTTTATATTTTCTAATTTTTTTGTAGGAATTCGCTGATTCTATTACTATTCCTTTCTTAGAAACCTCTGCCAAAGAAGCTACAAACGTTGAACAAGCTTTCTTGACTATGGCTAAACAAATTAAAGACAGGTAATTTTAATTTCAATTAATTTTTACTAATTAAATTTAGAATGGGTTCTTCAGCTGCCAGTATGGCTGGTAATAAAACTCAAGTTAAATTATTGCCTGGTGCTGCTGTCCCTAAACAGCAATCCAGCAGCGGATGTTGCTAAGTGTATCTATTCTATAGCAAATTAAATCGGACTACACAGCTGTTTCTATAATACATAGGCGCACTTTACTCGATATAAACAGAGCCTAATCATTTTTATCAATAAATCTACTGATATTCTCTAATTTACAAGCTGTTTTACTATTTTAAAAGCTATTATTGGTATATAATGCGAAGTATTTTGGTTTAAAATAGTATTAATGAGTTATAATCATAATCAGTTTATTTTTGTATGATATTGTTACTAATTATTAATATGATTTTAGTGTATTATTGCTTAACTATTAATAAATAAAATCTAAGTATTATTATAAATATTACTATACTTTTGGTAATAAAATTTATAGCAATGTTATAACTATATTAAAAGATACCATAAGAATATCTAAGTATATTTCTATAAGGAGAGATTCTTATAAATTATCAAAATTTACTTTTAGGTATATTTTTAATCCTAATTATAATATTTTTGTTAGACTGCTACTTTTGATAAATCTATAAAGTTTGTAAAATATTGTTATTATAAAAGTATGTAATAAAACCTAAAAATTTATTTAAATATATATATACACAATGTAAATACTATTATTATTAGTTTATATAAAGTTAAAAAAAGTTAAATATTTAATAAATAATTGCAGAATAAAATAAAATTTTAAAGTAATATAATTAATAATAAAATTAGAAATTTATTTATAAACTTTTATAATAGTTTATATATTATTTTACTAAAATAATATAAGAATTTTACTTTGAAACTAGAATAAATATATACTAGTTAAAATATTATAATATAACTGTTTTAAATTTAAAATTAAATAGTATAGTACTAATAGTTTACAAAAGTAATTTTAATAAAAAGAAAAAGAAAAGAAAAAGTATAAAAAGTATTAAGTATATTTATAAGTTTAAAAAATATATATAACTTAAAATTTTAAAAGTCATTAAAAAATTATTACTATTGTTATTATTATTTTATATTAAATAAAAATAATATATATAATAATAAAATTTTATTATTATTATAATTATATTTAAAAAATTAAAATGCTAAAATATAACTATTAAGCTTTTAACTATAAAAAAATAAAAATTTTTACTACTTAACTAAATTAGATATCATTTTAAAATAAATATACTTATATATAAATATGTTAAAACTTTTAAAAATAAGCTAATAAGCTTTGAAATATTTAAATAAACTATATAAAAAATTAATTTTTATTTTATTATTTTTACTTAAATTAATTCTAATCAGCTTTTTTTGTATAAAAAAGTCTAGTATAAGCTAATAAAGCTTAAAAAAATAATATATAATAAATAATAAATAACTTAATTATTATATATATAGTGAAACTTTTATTATATAACTTTACTAATAAATAATAAGTATTTTATTTTATTTACTACTTTAAATATATTAAAGTAGTATCTTATAAAAAATAATATTATTTATATTTTATATAAATATTTACTATTTAAAAATTAGCTCTTTTAATATTTATACTATAAATTAATTTTTTTACTTAAAAATCTTATAAACTTGCTTAATTTTTATTAAAATTTTAATACTATATAAGCTTTTACTAACTACTTTTAAAAACTAGCATTAATTTTGTTTTAATTTTTAAATATAAATAACTAATATAATAAAAAAATAATTTAAATTAATACTTTAATATTAATTAGCTTATTACTCTTATAATTTTATTAAAAAAAACTTTCAAAAACCTTTATATACTATATTTAGTAGCTATAATTATAGCACTTCTATAATTAATAAAACTTATATTTATATTAGTATATTATATTTATATTGTTACTAAATATATATATAAACTGCTAAATATTTATATTTTATAAATATAATAAATATATATCTAATTAAAATAGTATATATTTTTACTTAATTACATTTTACTAAAATAAAAAGTTTTTTTATTATATTTTACTATTATAAATTAAGTTTATAAATAATACATTTACTATTAACTAAAAACAATTAAAAATAAAAGATAATTAAACTAATATATTATTTAAAGCAAAATTTAATATTAATTATCTAAATAATAAGTTAAATATTTTAATTAATTATATTTTTAACTTTAAAATAGTAGTAAATTTATTTAATATTTAAAAAAAAATTAGCTATATATTTAACTTTAACTTAAAAATAACAAATTTTCTATTTAAAATTTATTAATTTATACTGCTATACTTAATATTTTTAGTTAAATATAAAGCTATTAAAAATATATTAATAAAAAATTAAAGTGTATATTTATTATATTATTAAAAAATATTATTTATTTTATATTAGTAGCTAAAAAAATAGTTCTTTATTATAAATTATTAAAAATTTAATATTATAAAATAGTTTAATATAAACTAATACTATTTAAATTAAATATATTAAATATATTTTAATATATAATATATTTAGTTTTTAGCTTATATAATTATAAGTTTTATAAAGTATACTTTAATAATATACTAGTATTTTCAAAAACTTAAAAAATATAAATTAAATATTTATAAATAACTATTAAAAAAATTAATAAAACTAATATACTTAAAGTTAAAAAAGTATAAGTTTTTTAAAAAAAATTTATTATTTAAAAATAGTTATACTATTATATTAAGTAAAATTTATAATACTAAAATATATTTTTATTATAAAACTATAAAAAAGTATATAGTTTTTTTAGCTTTATAAATTTTTTATAATAATTTTAAACTAATTTAATAAAAGTAATAGTATTGCTTATCTAACTAATATTTAATAACATATTATAAATAAAAAGAAAAATATAATATTATTTTTATAAAATTTAAATACTTGCTTATAATAGCCTTTATATTATTATAACTAGATTTTAATATATTTTTAATTTTAAAATATAATTTTTTAAACTTTGTTATTAAAGATATACTAATTTAAAAAAACTAAAATAAAATAAAATAACATTTATAAAATTAAACTATTTAATTTATATTACTAAAATTAGTATTATTATTTTATTAATATAGTACTAAAAATACTATTTATAACTTTTAATATATTAGCTACTTATTTAAGTTAATTATAAAATATTTAAGTATTATAAATAGTATTAAATATTAAAATAATAATAAATATACTAGTTTTTTATATTATAAAAATAATTTTTTAAATTATATATAAACTAAAAAGCTAAATTAAATTGCTAATATATTATTATTAAAAAAAAGCTATAAATATATTTTTAAAAAGTTAATATAATAAACATTAAAATTATAGTTTAGAAATACTAGCTATTAATAATAGCTAATAATACCTTTAATAGCAAAAAAACTAAAATACAGCTACTATATAAAAATAAATAGCAAAATACTACTAAAAGCAAAAATTAATTTTAAAAATAAGTAATGAAAAAAATAATAAAGATTAAAAAATATATAAATACTACTAATAAATTAATATTAATTAAATAATATAAAAAATAAATATTTACTATAATAAAAAGTTATAAAACTATTAATATAATATTAGTAAATATACTTTAGCTAAAAAGTTTCTATTTATTATAAATTATAATTTTTATCTTTATATATTTAAATTACTAACTATTTTAAATAATTTTTAGTTATTATTTATTATAAATTTAATTAAAAATATAAAATTAGTTTAAAATAAAGTTTAATATAATATTTAAAATACTAATATAAACTGCTAATTAAATATAAAATAAAAAGTTAAAAATTATATTTATATTAAAAGTAAAAGTTATTATTATCAAAACTTATAAAAAAAACTAGTAGTATATAAATATAAATTATATAAAATTATTTAAAAAGTAAAATTACATAATTATTAATTAAAGCTATTAAATAATATATATATATTTATTAAAATTTTAAAAAAATATTAAGTTAATATTTATAAATAATTTAATATTAGATTTAAATATTAAATATAAAGTAAAATATGTACCTAACTATAAAATTCTTTAAAAAAAATAATACTTAATTAAATAAAAAAGTATAATATTAAAGATTTTATATAAAATATAAATATTTGCTATTAAAAATTTACTTTTTCTATTTTTTATACTATAAACTAATTTTCTTACTTATATAAATTAGTAAATTTTTTTAGTAAAATAATATATATTAATAATATTATTAAATTAATTTTAATACTATAGTATATATTTATAATCATTTTATTATATTAATATTTTATATTATATAAATTAATTTTTAGCTTTAGTATATTACTTTAAACTAAGTATTATAAATTTAAGTTTAAGTAAAACTGCTATATATAATAATAAGTAACTAATTTAGTTAAATTTAAATAAACTAAATTAATAATAAAAATGCTAAAAAAATTAAAAATAATTACTATTAAATAAAGTAGTTAGTAAACTAATAAAATATAATTTAAAAAAAAAACTTATTTAAAGCTAAATTAAAATAAAAATTTAAAAAATTATTTTTTAATTTAAACTATTTAGTATATAAATTTATAAATTAAAAAGTAAAAAATATATAACAAGCTTTATACTTATTATATTAGATAAGTTTAATATTATAAAAAAATCTAAATAAAATTATTTAGTATTTTAAATAAGTAGTATTATATTTAACTTTTTTTAACTTTGCTTTTAGTTATAGCTAACTAAATTAAAAATAAGTAAAAATTAATATTTTTAAATAAAGTAGTATAATTTTTTTAAACTTAATTTTATAAAAAAATATATAGTTACAATCATTATTATAATATTACTCCTGTATAGCAAGAGATCTTGGATAGTATATATATATATATTATATTATTAAGGTAATATTAAAAAAATAAGTTAGTACTATTAACTATTCTAAACTTCTTATCTCAATATTTTTAAATAAAGCACTATACATCAATTTTAAACATTTACTTTTAATTTTAACTTATAAAACTAAAATTCAAGTATATATATTTGTTGTTGTTAATCTATTAATTGTATAGTTAGAGGGTACCACTAAAATAATATACTGAAATACTTTACTATCAGATATATAATACCCCTATTTTTTCTACAAGAAGCTTATATAAATCAAAAAGTTCGCATCAATACTAGCTTAGTAAACATTTTTTTTCTAAGCTTACTATATATTTTTAGATATACTTAAACATCTGTCAGTTTTACGGTAAAAATCACCTTAAATAAGGAGATTGCTGTATATTTATGCAATAAGCAGCCTAATTAGGAGCTAAAGAAATGATTTGTTGTTTGCTCTATAGTCTAGAATAGATTAAACTTGATCTTATCGCTTCTTCTGACTAAAATCTTATTACAAAGTTTGTAAAGGAGCAGTTCAAAATTAAGTTTTAGGCCTAAAACGTTGGGTGCTCTTTAACCGTACTTTAAACAACAGTTTGACACATTTTAAACGCTAATCTGTTTGATAACCTTTATTTCATTACAAAATATTTCACCAATTAAACCACCAATTCTTATCCCTTATCACCTTAACTTTAAAACTGCGGGACTGACCATCAGCTTATCCAATAGGCTTCAGCTTTTATAAATCACCCACACCATTTTTACCTATTTTGCCAGTGGAACTGGATCAAATGATTATTCCTCAACTAAAATTCAAATGCCATTCACTCCAATTTACATGATTTAGTATTACTCACATCGATTTCATTAAACTATTGATTAAATAAAATCTCAGTGATTAGAATAAGCACATCCATAAATACTGAAACTTAGCTAAAGTTAAGCCTTTTACAACTTCAAAACGAACTATAGAAAATGAGTAGATTAACAAATCTTTTGAAGGCTTCAACTCAGAAAGCTTTCCAAGTAAGGCCTCGGTGGCTCGCTTCATCTAACGAAGCAAGATTTTTATCGACATCTTCAACCACTAATTTTCCAGCTTCTATGAATAGTTTTTATATCAACCCAGTATTAGATAATTATATAGATAAAGATCTAAGAAAATTATCGTTGAACCAGTTGATCTACTTCGGTAAGAACCTTACCACTGAAAGGTTGATCACTAGTGCAAACTACGTTAGATTAGAGTTACCGGTAAGGTTAGCTCATCGTATAAAGGATTTCCAAAGCTTACCGTTCAAAGTAGCTATAAACCCACATATATCTACGACCTACGATTTATACTGGTCGGCTTTTCAAGCTATAAAGAAAGTACCACAGATTGAAACAATGGACGATAACTTTGAATTTTGCAACATCCTTGAAAATCTACTTCAAGAGCATCACGTAGTTATTTCAAAATTAGCTTTAGGTATGGCCGAAGCTGCTCATCATTTAGATTTCAGTCAACAGGATATCGATACTTTTATGACTAAAGCTTTAACTTCACGTATAGCTAGAAGAGTTGTAGCCGAGCAACATATCGCATTAACTAAACAGTTCGTAGAACTAACTGGTAACAACCACAGTTTAAATATAAAACTAGAGGATAACGTAGGTATTATAGCCAAGAATTGTAAACTTTATAGTACTATTGAAAGATGTGCAGAGTTAGCTAGACGTAGAGCTGCTGGTGAATGTGGTTTAGACCCTGCTTTACTACCTAAAATAACTATTAATGGCCACACTAATGTAAATTTCCCTTTTATTCAAGATCATATTGATTATGTATTGTTCGAGATGTTTAAGAACTCGTACCAATCCACCTTAAGGCATCTTGGTGGTTCTTCAGCTGACCCCGCACAGCTTCAAAAATGCCCTATATCCGTAACTATAGCGGAAGGCATCGATCAAATCGTAGTACGTATCTCCGATTTAGGTGGTGGATTTAAAGTCAACAAGTTGGACCAAATGTTCTCTTTCGCACGTACTGATTTAACTAGACGGAACGCCCTCGAATTCCAACCTTGTATGTCTGCTAAAATTATATCTGAAGAGGAAATCCTATCACGTAAGGAGCAGGCTATCAAACGTATACAACAGTATCAAGGTGACAACAAGGATAAAATCATCATGGGTATCGATTCTAGATTGGGTATGGGTCTACCGGTAGCTAAAACTTTCATGTTGTACTGGGGTGGGGATCTCGAAATCTCCCCGCTTCCCGGGTTAGGATGTGATGTGTATCTGAAGTTCCCTAACTCTAAAAAATGCTCAGCTAAAGAGCACCTACCTTTTGACCCTCCTCTTGCTTACACACAACAGACTTCTCAAGTCCAACCAGTTTCTATGTCTATGTAAATTTTTTCACACCCTTTTTCGTTACGATTTTACTAATACTACCCTTAATTTATAAACAAATTTTTAACACCAATAGTTGAGCTTAACCTCCATTTCTTCGCATATTCACATTCACTTTTTTTACTTCAAAACTAAGATCATGAAATTTCTAAATAGAATTAAATTCAGAAAATCATTTTTAATAAACTATTTCTTATTATTTTTAATACAGTTAAAATATTGTTTTATTCATTTTAAAATGTATATTGTAAAGTTAATTCTTTACTTTCACCATTACAAAAACAGTTTAAATGAAGAACTGTCATTTTGTTTTGCATAGTGTCATTATATTTAGTAGAATGTGATATAATAGGTAACCAGTTTAACTAAATGCTATTTTATTTTGCAGAATGTCACTTAAACTTTAAAGAACTGTCAAAAAGTTCTTAAGTCTATAATAAACACTTTAATTGTAACTTATTTTTTTAAACGTTAATATTTAATAATGGTATTAATAACACTAAAGTATATATATTAAAAATGAGCAATAAAGGTAAATAGTATAGCTAAATTTAGTTTTATATTATTTCCATACAAAATAAAAAATTAAAGCTTTATTTTAGATTTTTATCTACTTATGAAGGTTCTAATACAAGTAGAAGTTATTATTTTTAACAATATATTTCTAAAGTTTAAATATAATAAAAATGTAAATATTTAATTTATTGAAATATTTTTAAATATAGAGCTATAATTAGAAAATAAGCTTAATTTTTTAATCTAATATTTGGAACTGTATTAAAAAAAAGCTATTAATAAGCTTTATTTCAACTAATTTAAAGTTAATTAAATTATATAATAAACTTTCAAACTGCTTTTTAAATACTTTAAAAGGTTTAAAAAAATCTAAATTATTTTATAATTACAAAATAGTAAAAAATAAATTAATATAAGAAAATTTTAAAAAAATGTAATATATATAATAAAACTTTAAAAAAATTATAAAATAGCTTAAAAAAAGAAAAATTAATTATTAAAGCTACTAAATTTAAAAAGTTAATTATAAAATTTTAGTTTTAAATAGATATAAAAAAATTAAAATAAATAGTTAAAAAGCTTATTTAAAAATACCTTTTTTAATAGAAATATTAGTTTATAACTTAATTAAGTAAAATTATAATATTTAATATATTTAACTTTAATATTAATTAAAAATAAATAAGCTATATAATTTATTTTTTTTAAATTATAAATATTAGTAAAGTTTTTTATATATTATTTTTAATATACTAAAATTAAAAAATATATAATTTTAGCTATTATTTATAAATTTTTAAAATATTATTATAGTAATATTATAAATTAAAATTAAAATTTTAATATAATATTAATTTAGTTTTACTTTTTAAATATTACTTAAATTATAATTGAGTATAAAAGTATATAACTTTATATTTTATAAAGTTATTATTTTATTATTTAAAAACTTTAAAATATAAAAAAAATTAAATAGTTTGTAGTTTTAATAAAGTATTAAAATAAAGCTTTAATAATATAAAATATTATTAAAACTGCTTAAAAAAATAGTTAGTATAATTTAAAAATAAAGCTTTTAAATTAAAAATAATTTATAAAAATATTTATAAAATATAATAATTGCTTTTGTTATAATATCTAAACTTATATAGTAAATATATATTTTTATACTTATTTTTTTCTAATTTTATTTTAAAAATAAAAATATAGTATTTAATATTTAAAGTTATATTTTAAATATATTTTAACTTAATTATAAATTATATAATAATATTATTATATAGTAGTATTTCTTAATATATAACTAGTTATAGTAATTTTTATAATTATTAGTTTAGTTTTCTACTATTATACTAATGTATTAAGTATAATATAAATTATTTTCTTTATAATTATATAAATATATTAATACTATCTCAATTTTTTACTAAAATTTTAACATATATTTATACTTTTATTACAGTAATATACTTTAATTTTTTTAAAAATAGCTAAAAAATACATTAGTTTTAATTATTATTATTAAAAATAAATATTAAAAATAATATCATATAATTTATAAAGTAAAATAGTTTAAATTTTTAATATTTTAACTTTTAAATACTTTTTAGCAAAGTATATTAAATATAATTACTTTTTAATATATAAAAAGCATATATTTATATATTTATTTTTAGCTAATTTTATTAAATAAATTTTAAAATAAAGCTACTAAGCTTTTAATTAAAAATAAATCAATTAATTTTATTTTTTAAATATTTTAAACTTTATTTTTAAGTTGATTTTAAATAATATAAATTTTAATAGTACTTTAAATTATAGTATTACTATAGTAAAGTTATATATTATTAATATTTACTAAAATATAAAAAATTTAATTTAGTTATTTCTAAAAATTAAAATTTATATATATATAAGAATACCTTATAGCTTAATAAATACTAATAATATATATTATTATTATAGTAATATTATAATTTATAGCCTTTAATATTTACTTTAAAGTTAAGATATTATTTAAAATTTTTAACTTAACTTAATAAAAATTTATTTTTATATATTTTATTTATATTTTAATTTTTTATAATATAAATAATTATTAGATTTTAAAAATTTTAAATATATATATATATTTAAAATGCTTAAAAAATTTTTACTATATAGCTTATTTATATTTTACTTTTTAATAATTAATATATTAAAATAAATAAAAAATAAAAACTATAATTTTTGCAATTTTAATTAAATTTTATATTAAAATAACTAATATATATTTATAAATTATATACTTAGTATTAAGTTAGTATAAAAAGTAAAAAATTATAATAAAAGCTAAAAAAATAGCTAAAAATAAAGTTTAAATATTATAATATATATGTTTTAAAAGTTTAATAAATTAATTATAGCTATAAAACTAATTACTAAATTTAATAGTTTTATTACTATATAATAATTTTTTTATAAAATTTTATATTTATAATATTATTTACTAATTTATATATATCTATTTTAGTATAAAAATTATATTTCTTACTTTAGTTAACTAAAATATATTTAGTTGGTTAAATACTTTAAGTTTTCTAATATAAAAAAATAAGTTTGCAAATATTTTTGTAAAAAGTCTACTATATAATTAATAAACAAAATAATTTAAATAAATTACAAATGCATTTATATAAATATAAATATATAGTTTGTTTAAATTAATTTAAAATTTTTTAAGCTTAGTTTGATTTTTTTTTAAATATAATATTATTATATAATTTTATATAAACTGTACTTAAAGTTTATAAATTATTTATTTAATATATTTTAAAATATAGATGTAAATAGAAAATAAACATATATTTGAATAAATACATATTTGTTACTGTATTTTATTAACATATTGTTATACATATATATATATAAAGGCTTAGCTATATTTATTATTTTATAGTACTTTATACTTTATAATATATCTAGTTTTATTAAAATAATAGCTTTTCTTAATTACCATATATTTTATATAATTCAATAAAAAATAATTGACAAATTTAATTTATATATCAGCCTAGCAATTTAATAAAATTTATATATTAACAACAACAGTTTTATTTATATAAAGTAATTTTAATACATCTGAAATTGAACCAAGATGCATATATTTTTTAACTTTTTAAATTTAATAAAATGCTAGTTTAATTAAGCTAATTTTTATTGGCAATAAGCTGTTGCAAAAAAATCCTAAAAAGTCTAGCAAATAAAATTTAACATAAGATACAAGTGAAGAGTTAAATACAGAACCAATTAAAACTTTTAGATTTTCCTCTTTTCCCAGAAAATATAGGATTTTATTCGCATATATATCTACTTAGGCATTTGAGATACATTAAATACCACAAAAATATTATATAAACTTTAAGATAATAAAATATGTATAAATGCAATAAACTATAAGAATTACTTGCTACGTTAATAGTAATCTACATAATGTTCGACTAAATTATTTCTTAAGCGTACATATTGATCTGCTTAGACTAGAGTTTGATTGACTATAAAAAGTGGGGTTTAGATCACAAGCTATAGATGTAGTAAAGTAAAAGTAATTTAGACATATAACGATGTTTATAGAATCTTAAGAATATGAAAACTTTGAAATAAAAATATTAGCTCAAGAACAGAATTATACTAACTTACTATTTAATTTAACTTTATAAATATTTGCGCATAGCAAAAGCATCCTCCCCATCAGCATAGTACTTCTTTTCAACTTCTTGAATTCTAAAAATCGGTTATTAAAATAAAAGAATTATAATAAATTACTCAAATTTCAAAGCACGATTATATAATGTAAAAGCAGCTCTATTACTAGCTCTAACGTGTAAATTAACAAACTTCGCTTTGAAGCAATCGGCCATGGATTTCACTAAAAATTATTAAACCTAGAAATTTTAACAAAATAGTACTTGACTGATTCATAAGTTTTTCAGCAAGGCCTAATCTACGATAGTTTCTCATAACTGATAACGAAGTTATGTGTCCATGAGGAAGTTCAGGAGTATCTTCTTCCCTAAATTTAATTAATACCGTATAAGATATAAATCAAATACATTTTAGCTAAAACATATCCTACAATCTGCCCCTTTTCATTTTCAGCTACGTAACTAAGTTGTGGCCAAGTTAATGCATGATAGAGATCTAAAAGATTAATATTAAAAATCTAAATACTAATTTACAATATTTAATCTGGTAGTTCTCAGGTAAGTTGTGTATGTTACAGTTCTGAATAGGGATCAGATCGTCTATCTATGTAATTTAAGTAAGATTTTTTTTGTCGTAGTTTACTGTTGCTGGTCGTATATTCATTTTAGTAAAATTTTATTAGGTGTTGCTGTCTTGCTACTTTTAAAATGACTTGTATCCGAATTTCTGAACTTTTGAAAATATTATTTTCAATAGTAATTTGTAACCAATCATATTAAAATAGATGGTTTTATTCTTAAGCTTTTCATCAATTCTTAAAAACTAAAAAATCCAAGTGTTTTATGATTTATTCAAAGATATAAGTTCCTTAGAACCTATTGGGGAATGTAGGCTGGTAAAGAGCCTAGAGAACGTATGTAGCAGGCGAAGAGAGGAAAAGTTATTTAAAAAATAAATGCTTGTTAGACTACCTTACTCTTTGTAAAATAAGATAATTTATATAAGAAAACCTTTAGTTCTACCTTCCACAAAAGTAAAAAATAGATACTAGTTTAAAATAAAGTTGATAGTAAAATAAAGGAATATTATAGACTAGAAAAGTCTTCAAATATTAAGGTAAAGGTAAAATTCATAAAGAGATTTATTAAAATTATAAGCATAAGTGTTTAAAAATATTTAAAATCCTAAATATACCTATATATATTAATAAATATTTACCAATTAAGCTTTTTTAATAATTATTAATAAAAATTAAAAAAACAAATTAAGTATATTATATAAATATAAAATAAAATGCTATTTTATAAAGCTACTTTTACTACTATATACTTAAAAAAATGTTTTTTTAAGTTATTATTTTACTTATTTAATTTTAATTTTAATGAAAATATTTTGATTTTAATTTAGTAAAAGCTAAATAAATATATTAAACTGCTATATACTTTAAAGTTTTATAATAAAAAACTATATAATTTTAAAATTTTTAACAGTATTTAATACTAGTTTATAATTTATTTTTAACAAAGTATAAGTTTTTATAAGTAAAATTCTTTTTATTAGAGATTATAAAAAATATTTAATTAATATATATTTATTAATATTTATTAATATATTAAATAAGTTATTAAAAAAGAAAATCTATTAAGTTTTTGATATAAATTAATATAGTTTTTAAAATAATACTATATAAATAAATAATAACTTTTTATAATTAACTAAAAAGTCATTTAAAAAAAAGCTAAATAATATTTTTTTAAATAAGCTATTAAGTTATTAAAAAAGAAAAAATAATTAGTATATGTAAAAAAAGTAGCTTATATAATATATTTTAATTTAAAGTAGATTTTTAACACTTTATAACTATATAATTTTTTAAATTAAAATAATTTAATTATAACTTTTATTATAGCTATAACTTTATATAGCTTGTAATTCACATATAATTATTAAAAAATTAAAGATAAAAAAATTATAATTTATTATATAAATAAGCTTAAAAAATTAAAAATTTACTATAAATACTTTATTAGTACTATATAAATTAATACTTTTTTATTATATATAATTTTAAATATTTTAATTTTAAATATTTTTAAATTACTATATAATATATTTACTAATAAGCAATAATATACTTTTCTATTTTTTTATTACTTACTATACTTATTATATATTTAATTTTTAATTTAAATAGCAGAAATATTATAAAAATATTAATAAAAATTACTAGTATTTCTTTTACTATATAATTATAAAAAATAAAGCTAACTTACTTTATTCTATTTTAAAAGAAATTCAAAATCAACTTATATATATATATTAAATAGCTTTAATAAAAATTTTATATTATTATAATATTTAATAATTAAAAAAAAATTTAAATTCAAAAAAATAAAAGTAAACTTTTTATTAAATTAAGACTAAGTAATATGTTTTAATAAATTTATTAAAAGATAAATATTAAAATAAAAGTTAGTAAAAATATATGTATAATTTTTAGTAAAGTTAGTTATAATTTTAATTTTAAAAAATAAATAGTTATAATAAGAAAAATCTATTAATTTTTAAGTATAAATAATGTTAAATGGAAGATGTTATTAAAAGTAAAGTGAAAAGTATGCTAGTGATAGAAACTTAATAATATTAATTATTTAATTAGAAAGGTTTTTAAGTTAAAATTACTTTTAAATAAATGTTTTAAATAACAGTATAAATTATTTAAGTACCTTTTTATCAAATTAGTTTATTTTATTATCAAGTACTAGTAACAAAAACAAAAAAAATAAAAATCAATTTATCTTATAAAAAAGGAAAAATGGTATAGGAAAGGAGATATATTTTAAACTTTATAAGTTTAAACTTTTAAAATAAATAAGGAAAGTATTAGTAATTGTAAATTACAGTTCAACAAGGTAAAGCAGAAAAAGTTTCACTTCAAAATTAATTTATCATAACGTTAAAAATTTACGGAGAATTACGGTACAACTTAAACGGAGAAAATCAAAAGTTGGGAAAACATTAGATCATTTAAAAACGGTAGTACTTTCTTTCAACAAGGTATCCTTCGATAACAAAAGTACAAAAGCTCATTTAAAATTAAAGTTAAATTTATAACTGTTTAAATAAATAGTTTAGAAATAACTATGTGACAAGCTCAGTGTTACAACTATAAGTTGAGAACGCTTAATTGTATTCGATTAATAGTTTGGTATGATCCAATTCCGATTCTAATTCCAATTTGGAACATAGTAGACAATAAAATCTTATTTAAGTAATTACAATTTATACCTACTACACGCTTTATTATCGGGATCGAACTCTCCAGTTGAGTAGGGTAATGGCACCCTTTCTAACTAAATTAGCCATTTTTATGGACAGGCTTTACGAATTCTTTTTTCGTTGGTTAAAAGGTGGATTTATCTCTCCACCCTGTAAGCTTTTTATATATTTTGAGCAGGAAAGACCGAAATATTATAGACGGAGTTACTTGAACTAAATTAATACTAAATAATGAGTCCGTCATCAAACAACTTAGTCATTTTTTTTTGATGTTTAAAGTGTAAATGTTTTGTAGGTTGGTTTACAGAGTGATAAAGTATTACATAATAAATTTGTAAACGTAATAAATAATAAAAAAAGAGCCAATAGATTACAATTTTTAACCGATATTAGTTTCGATTACGAATTTCAATCACTAAATGTACTATAAACGTTATTTCTCCTCATTTTGATATATCAACTTTTTAATAACAATATTTAAATTTTAAATTTAAATTAAAGCAGCTATTTGACAACCCTGCATATACAAAAGTGAAGTTAAGATGTAATTCTTACTTTTCCTATAAACTAACGAACTTAACAACAAAGTAACGAAATTTACATGAAGGCATCCATTTTCTTAACATCTCTCGTACTGCTTCAACCGGTAATAAGTCAAGCTAAAGGCTTATACGGGTTAGGTTGCGGTATATTGAACAACAACTTAGTAACGGTTGGTGGTATAGAAGATCAAAAAACGATGAAGTTAACCGATCAAAGCTATAGTTTAAATTTAAATTCGATATCCCAATCCTATTTAGAACAATCAATTTACCAACCGAATATATCTATAAGTTATACTAACTTATTAAACCTCGGTTTTAACAAATTGTTGTTAATCGGTGGTAAGAACATCCGGTTGGATAAGGGTAGTTTACTGTTCACCTATAACAACCAAAGTACAACTGATTCGAACAAATATAACAAACAGTCACTTGAAGGGCCGAAAGATGTGTTGCGGTTACCCGATAGTAATCAAACTTTAAATTTTTATCCGCAAGCTGGAAGGTTAGTCAACCTTGACAGTACTAATTTAAACTTTTATTTGTTCAGCATGTTGTATCTAACTAACGATCAAGCAACCTACATATACAACCCTACTATCACTAAATATAACCTAATGTTGAATAGCTGGGAATCAGTTAAAGTTAAAGGTGATTTCCCTAACGTTATGGATTTTACAGCACATACCTACAAAGATAACGTATATCTAGTTGGAGGTGGTAGTTCGAACCCTAATCAAGTGGAGAACCTTAAAAGTTTACAACCTATCAACCAAATTTATAAATTCAACATCAAAGAGAGTAGTTTCAGTACAGTTAATTTAAAAGGGTTGGAAGGCTCCAATTTGAACTCGGAAGGTAGACACAAACATACTTCCGTTCTAGTAAAAGGCTATATTTACGTAGTAGGTGGTAGGTCCAGTTTAGATTCTAGTGACGCTAACACCGATAACAAATTACTAATCATCGATTTGGATAACTTAACTATCCAAGTTATTGATCGACCCGGTTTCAAATCCAGTTTGGATGGATGTTTAGTCAACTACAAAGATCAATTAGTATACTCGTTCGGTATATTTAAAAACAACGACTTAAGCCTTAAACCTACACAATTCATTGCATTAGAAGGTTACAGCCTTCAACAAAGTGCTTTACCACCATTACCTACCGGTACCTTAATAGCTATAGTAGTTAGTACCGTTGTAGGATTTATACTGCTATGTTTAGCTGGTTACTTCGGCTACAAGTACTATAAGAAGGTACAGGAAAGGAAAGAGAAGGAGCGGATGGACCATAACAAACGTATGTCCGAACACGACGAATATATGAGTAAACTTAAACAAGCTTACGATCAAGATAATATAGTGGATGTAGGATCTATCGATAATAACTTAGATTTAAATGCTACGAATGGGCTTACTAAAGAATTTGATATTACTGAAGCGGATAGGGTTAACATTGACAACACTATTAATGTCAAATACTAAATAAATATTATGTATCTTTTAAACTTTATTACATAATTAAACTGATAAATTAATGTACCGATAAATTTCGATACTACATATTTAATTTTAGCTATATCCAACCAATTAAAAAACTCTACCCTACTTAATAAGATATATACAATTTAGCAAATCTATACGCTTCAATACTTGATGTGATTTTAAATACACTTTTAATTATATCATTTTAAAAATAAAAAATATCAATAATATATATTTTACTTAAAAATCTAAGTCAATTCGTTTTGTAAACTGCAATTTATACGGATTGAAATGATTAAAGCGGATGATCAACAATTAGTATTTAGAAAAAAAAGGTATACGGTAAACTGAGCCAAAGGCAGAACTTTGCTAACCTTAAAGATTTTAACTTTGTTCAGTAGTAAAGTTAGAAGCGTACACCGTACGATAAAATCATTTCTGTAGAGTTACCACCTGATTTAAACTTGAAAGTAACTAATGAACAAAACCAATAAGCTGAACATCGGACCTACGATTACTACTGTTAAAGTAATATTTAGGTAACCCGATTTTACCATCGTATAACCAGCTAAAATATCGGACAAGGAGATACCTAAAGCAAGTAACATTATATGTAAGAAGGTAAACAGGTCGAATATAATAAAAAGTTTTAGTACATATCAAGTATAAATCGATATATAGATATAATTTTAGCTTGTTTTGGTTTTGGTTTTTATGTGGTAAGAAAACTAAAGATTTAAACATGGTTGAGTTTTTTAAGGGTTATAAAGTACTTATAAGTAAATATAAATTTAACTATAAACCATTTTAGTTGTTAATATTACTTCGATCGTAATTTCTATTGTTTTTATGTGCTCAACTAGTTTCTTTCTCAAATTAAAATTTAATTATAAATTTGGTAAGTTGATATAGAAACTAAAATAGTTTAAACTTAGAGCTGAAGTAAAACTGAGTTACCAGCTTAGAATCCGACCTACATCCATTACAAATTAGTTGGTAATCAAACTTAAGTATCGCTAAAAACAAAAGTATAATTGAAAGAAAATATCTAAAGTTTTAAAGTTTTTTCAAGGTAAATTTATTGAACCTAATTTGGTAAGCTTTCTCTTTAGCAACCACTTCTCGTCCAGTGGTATTAGATTTCGTAGTAATATTTTAAATTTTCAAATTCAAATAAGTCAGTTAAGATAGTTAAACAGAAAAGTAAAATTAAAGGTGAACTAACTAATTTTTAAAATCTTTATAATCAGATCGCTGATGGAATCAGTTAATATAAGTAAATTAAGTTTAAACCTAAATTAATCAGTATGGAATTTGTTTCTGTTTGAATTCCTTTTAAAATTAAGATTCCCGATCTGCTTTCTTAAATACTTTTGACTATTAGTTCGTTAGTTTATAAGTTAAAGTTTACGTTTAAATAACTAGATAATTTAAATTATGATTAGTTTTTAAATTTGAGTTGGTTACATTCAAGATGTAGATCTTAGTTAAAACTGATAAATTTTCGATTTCACTATCAGTACCAACAATAGTATTTAAATTAAGTAAATACTAGCTTAAGTGTTATCGGTTATCTTTATTATGAAAATTTATCGAACAGCTGTCACAGCCTTCAATTACTTGCTGTACTCCAACATTCTGATAATTTAAAACTAGATTGAATACGGTAACTATAATTTATTTTAAATCCATTTCCTTATCTACATTCTTTTCACATATTGTTTTTTTTCAAATAAATTTAAAAGTTAAGTGGAAGTATATAAACTATTTATTAATTATATTGTTAAAAATATTAAACTTAAACCAACAAAAATATCGGTTGTTACTAGTATATCTACTACCAATTTAACATCTAAAAGATAAACCATAGATGGATGATGAATCTTGTAGTTAACTTTAAAAAATAGGTTAGTTTACTACTGGATCAGTTTAAGTAAATTTGTCAGTCCAATTTATAGAAATATATTAGTAAATCTACAATTAATATAAAACATGTACGATACAGACTGGAACCTAATACTACATCAATTGTCAAATTTAAACCATAGGTATTCTCATCTTTGGTAGTTAATACAATAAAAATAATTTAAATGTACTGTTTATGATATTTAACAGTTACATTAACTACTTAATAGTTGGTGTTTAAATTACGTACTAAGTGTTTTAGATAAAATGATAAATAGATTCCGATTAACAAAGATACACTTAAAAACAATTAAACTATTATCACATATCTTTGTTCAGATTACAATATGGAGCTCTCGAATCGAACTGGAGGGAATTGTTATATGTTATTAGTTTCGGAGCATAGTTAAACAACCTTTAACTGAAATTATTAACTTTATGTAGAAGCAAATTTCAAACCTTTTATTTTACTTAATATTTTTTATACTATATATTTATTATATATTTTTAATATAAATTTATTGAAATATATAAATCGTATATAATTAAATTTTCAATTCTATTTAAAAACAATTAAAATCGTTCATACTATGTTATTTATCTCCCTTTATATACTTTTAATTTAACCTTTAGTCCATTCTGATAAAAATTTTAATAATTCATCAATTTATCGTTAACTTATAAACTTTTAATTTCTTTAAACTAGTTCCAAATATAAAAAATAAATCCGAGTTATCTCCGATAAAATTAGAATTATTTCGATCACATGTTCCAGTACGTTAGCTTAACTGTAGATGTAGCTCTACCTTTACCTAAAGTTGAAAACTAATCAATTATTAATGCTATGCAATACATTGTTATTCCTGTATTCAACTATACCTTAAACAGCATTCCTAGTCGAGCTCTTGAACGTTTTTTAAAACATTGGTTCCTTATATTAACTATATCAAAACGTGTTTACTATTAGCTTCAAAATAAAGTCAACTATATATAAAGGTACATCGTATATATGTAGTATTAAGCATAGGTTATAGGGGAAGTGGCCGGTAGAGGCCACTTACTGTTTTCGTAATTACCAGTTGTATTATATAACAAACGTATACATTATTAAACAATGAAACAGATGCACACTAAATGGGTATAAACGTTGACGAAAGTATACCACTTCATCAACTTTCAACGTTATACTACAACATATACTCTGGTAATGTGATATAGAATATCTTGCTAAAAATAATTATCGATTGCACAGACTTAAATAAAAACGTATGAAGTCGTTATATTGTACTAAAAAAATTAAGTTTAGAATATTAGTTTATTTGCGCATAAAATTTAATCCAGTGTTTACATGTATCACTTGAAATCGTTTTAAAGTGAGTACATAACTGTTATATCTTAGCAAAGAGAATTAATATCGTTATCAATTTCTTATTATTTCGGTGCAGGTTCGGCAGGTAAGTAGGAAACTAAAGCAATAAGCGCTATAATATGAAAGCTATTCATTCTGTTGTTGGTTAAACTGTTAATGTTATCCAGTTGAAGGTATCCTCTTTTACCTTAAAAGCAACTTAAATATATACCTCAGGTTTAGCATTGTTATAATGTTGCTAGATAGCAATAACAATATCGAAAGGTAGGATGTTTTAGTATAATAAACACTTTAAATAGATACTCCAAGTTTATATTCATTGCAATACTGTTAAAAATAAAAAACAATATCGGAAGGTGGTTGAGTTCCTTAGTCCAGTAAGTTGGATTTTTCCATATATGTATTTATTGAATTTAGTTACCATTTAGAGGCAGCCCAAAATAGCGATATTATATTAGTGTTAGCAAACGTTAATATAATTTGAATATATACATAATGGTTTAATAAATTAGTAAATATAATTAGTAAAAAAGAAATATTTTTTAAGATACTGTTTAACCTTATACTGGTATAAAAGTATTAATATGCAATTACTTTATAAAGTTTGCAATATTAAAAATTAAAAATTAAATTGATAATTTACTCAGTAAAAGTAAATAGAAACCATCAAAAAATTGACAGTTTATAAAAAATACAAATATATTATTAAACATTTATATATATTAATCCAAAAATACATTTAAAAATTATATTAATCTTAAAAAAATTTAAATTCTATAAAGACACAATATTCTTGATTTTTAACAGAATTAAAACTCTAATTAAACCTTTAATATAATGTAATAATTCTAAATTAAATATAAAAAATATGTAGCTTTATCAATATATAATTTATCATTATAAATAAAAAAAATATTTATCATGTTTTTAAAATAAACTTATAAAATAAAAATAAAATATACACAAAATTTTAAATTATAATAGCTACTATAAAATTTGAAATTTATATCAATATATATATTCCTGAATATATTTTTAATTATTAGTTTAGTATTATTTTAATAAGATTAAATAAAATAATAAAATAAAAAAGCTTAAATAATATAAAAAATATATATCTTTTTTTGGTTTTAAATTAAATTAATAACTAGTAATTTTTTTAAAAATATTAATAAAGTTAAAAATACTTATACCTTATAACTAATTTTAAATATAATAAGTTGAAGTTTAAAAATTATTAAATATTAAAACTTTAAATAAATAGTTTATATTATTTTTTTTAAACAATTTTCTATTTATTTTAAATAAAATTACTTATTTTATATATTTTTTATTTTTTAGGCCTTTTAGAGTTTAGTAATTAATATATTAGCTTTTTTTAATTTAATAGTAATAATTCAGTTTTAAAAAGCTATAAAAATAGTATAAATTTAAAAAAAAAGTTGCAAATTTAAATTTATTAGAAAATTAAAAATATATATTTTTTTTCTAATTATTATTAGTTTATTTTTTCATTATTATAATTTAAAGTATTATTTTCAATTCTGTTTAGCTTTTTAAAAATAAAGTTTTATTTATTAATTTTAATATAAATATTTTAAAATTACTTTATTTTAAACTACTATTATAACTTTTAAATTAAAAGTATAATATTTTAACCTTATATAAAAACTTATTTCTATTATTAACTTGCTTTTAATTCTTTAATTTACTAGTATATTATTTTAATAAAATATATATTTTTTATTATATTTTTTATATATATTTAATTTAAAGCTTTATATAAAAAGTTTAAATATTAAAAAAGCTTTACTAAAAATTATAATATTATATATTTAATCTTAAAAATTTTATTAGTTTTAAAAAAATATTATTATTTATAATTATATATTAACTTTTTTTAAATTAAAAAAAGTTAAATATTAATTTAAAAAAAATTATTTACTTAATTAATAACCATTTTTTTAATTTTTAAAAACCATATTTTTATTATAAATAGTACTAGTTTTAATTAAACTTTATATTAAATATTAATTTAAACTATACTTTTTTATAGTAGTACATAAAAAGTATTTTAGCTAATTTAGTTAATTTAGTTAATTTAAGCTATAAACTATATATTTTTAAAAAAGTTTAGGTAAAAATTTTATAGTATATATAAATATATATTTTTAAATGTAATTATATAACAATACAATTTTTATAATATAATTATATATTATATTTATTAGTATATAACTTGTATTTACTTTATATATTATTATTTATATGATATATATTAATTTATTATATTAACTTCAATTTATTCTAGATTTTAATAAGCAAAATTAGTTTTAAAATTTAACTGCTACAATTAATTTTATTTTGCTAAGAAAGTATATAATAAAATTAATAAAAAGTCTACTTTATTAAATATAATTACATTTTATGAAATAAGAAAAGCATATTAAAAAAACCTGGTTTTCAACTTTCAAAAAACTAATTTTTTAAGTTTAAAACACAATATATTTAAAATTTAATAATCTAAACTAAAAATAGAATAATTAAAAATCTAGTTATATAAACTTACATTTAAAAAGTTTTAACCACAATTTTCAAATTAAAAATAGCAATGTGCCTATGTATAAAGCTAAAGGATTCATTTGTAAAATAAAGGTTTATTAGAAAAACACGAAAGTTGGATTATATTTAGTTTGATTAATATTGATTTCAAAGTAAAACGTAAATTATAGCACAAAAAATGGATAAATTTTCTATGAATAAATATTTAAAAACGGTTAAAAGTTACAATTGAACATTAATTAAGTGAAAGTAGAGAAAGTCAAAACCTGAAGCAGTATATAAGTATGGAGTTAGATGCTGATGTTGAACTTTTTCAAACTAGTGCTTGAAGGGGAAGGCAGTAGTGTAGGCAAGGTTAGGTGCTGTAGGTTGCTTGAAGTAGACAGTGAGGAGAGGGGTTATCCCTAGATCGAGGACAGGGTGGACATAGATATCGATGTCTGAAGCTGTAGGAGCCTTCGTATTATTCTCTGGTCTTTTTCAGATATGCTGGCTAGCACGTTTTCACTCACTAAGCTGTTACTTTCAGTTTTCTGGCTTAAGGATGTGGATGGTAGTGATAGTGGTAAGTTGTAGGATACACTACCGAATTTAGAAAGGTAGAGGGAGGCAATAGCCCTTTCGATCCTATCGATCAGAGCATTCGCTATATGCCTCAGCTCACTGTCGGTCGAATCGTTCATAGTATCTAAAGTCAGTAACCCGGAGGGTAGGCAGTCGAGCCGGGAAGTGCGCTTGGATCGGAAGCTTCCACTAGCTATGTGCTCTAACCGTAGACACTGATAAGCTAACGATTCGATCATCCGTGGCTCAATCTCACGTATTGGAGAAATGACTGTGGTGATCGTAGTCGTAGGGTTGACAGCTTGATTTTTACTGTCTAGTCTGTGTTCGTGCCTACCTACTAAAGCTTTTGAATAAACCTTTAAAATTTTTGTTAGTTCTAAGTATAAAAATATTCTTACCAAAGTCAGCACTTCTGGATTATCCAAGCCTTTCAGTTTTACTTCACCTAGGTCGAAAAAAATGTAACCAATTTTCCGTAACATTCGTAGGTCAGAGGGTAGGGAGGTCGAATCCATCGGGTACCGTAAATTTATAGCTTCCAACTCCTTAACCACTTCAGTGGAGATACATATTTGACCTCCATCAGCAGCTGAACATATGGAGTTGGAACGTTTGGTCATGTGACCGAAGTAAGCCATCCGGTTGGTTACGGGGTTCAATTTATACCTTGGTCTACCCCAGTGAATCCCCATACGTACTGAAAGACCCTTGTACAGAGTCTGCGAGGAATATGGACCAACTTTCAGAATTTCACCTCCCTCCGTACTGTCCAATAATTCTTTGGGCCAGTCCAAGAGTAGCAGTTGATCCTGCATCATCAGACACCACAGCAGAGCAGAAGTTACCGATGGGAAGGCGGCTTCGAATGCATCACCTTCGTTCAGCACTTCGTATCCACCCAATGTCATTAGCCACCTTTGCATCGACAGGTTATGAGTCTTCAATGCGAAGTGCATAGGGGTTTTCAAAGTTTCCCACAGGTAGGTAGAGTTCTTGATATCAGTGAACACCAATGCGACATTACCCAGGGGTGCTTCCACAGCTTTCGAACCCAAACGCGCCAACTTCGAACTACTCGGTCCTTGGTTCCTCCACTTGGCCCGTTTGATGACGGATATACCTAGATCGTCCGTGTTTGAGTTAGGATCCAAGCTAGCATTCATGCCATCCTCGATCGGCCCGGAAGTACAGTTTTCCGACCCTGAATGTAGGAACAGATCGTTTATACCCAGTATCATAACGGTGATGTTCTCATCTGCACCGTAAGAGATGGCGAAATCACGAATCTTCTGTGCAGCCATCATTAGATTATCTATATCCATTCTAGCAACATCAACAGCAGTTTGGTAGGTCATGTGGTCCCATAACGAACGGGTAGCCAAAATTACGAACTCCTCGTTTTGGGTGAGCTGCATCATCTTAATGAAAGGGTTTGCATTGATCAGTGGAAGTAGCTGAAAGTATCCGAATCCTCGCGAAATTTCAAGTATATTGTTAAGTTTGCCCTGCGGTGAAATAAACCCCTTGTTGTTGCGTATCCTCTCGATCTCCTCAGTTCGCCACGGAGTATGGCGTATCGAGATAACGTTAGCTATACCTGCATCAGAGCATAGTACGGCTACCGTATCACCTACGTTGGCTATGTACAAGGTAGTATCTTCAATGTATACTATAACCGCAGATGCACCGAGCACTCCTTTAGCAATGATGTCAATCGAACCTAGCTTTTTATTCAAACTCAAAAAGGTCTTTCGCAAAGCATTTTTAACTAAATCCGATCGGATCACGTCATCGTTCTTGTTGTTATTCTCAAGTTGGACTAAATGGCATTCGAAATGTTGACTTAGCAGATCATTAAGGTACTTAACTACCAACGAACTTGTGCCGGATCGAGACGCATGTCCATCGAATAACGCAAACAAGGAGCATTCTGGTTTATTTCTAAACTGAGGAACTACTAAATCCCAAGTCCACAACTTATCGGCTTGGTCCGCCCTTCGCAACGAATCTGCGATACCGAATCGGATCCGAGACGTCTTGTTTGAATTTTGTCGTATTCTACGTTCGTAAGTTTCGTCGGGGGGCTTCACTTTCAAATTGACGTCTATAACTCCTAAAACCCTAAGCTGGTTCAGGTTGTTGAAATGGGGTAAATTGAAATGTGAAAAAGTTGTGACTTTTGATAAGCTGTAACCGATCTGTAATCGTTTATTACCCGATAGATTTAAATATCGCAGATCGGCGTTCCAGTTCCAGTTCCAATCATAAGGAAAGTTACAGATGTTGTACCTCAGTATGTTGTTACTTACATCTAAAGTGTGTAGCTGAGATAGCTTACAGAGTTCTGCAGGTAAAGTTTGAAGCCGGTTACCGTTAAGGTAGAGTACCTTTAAACTCCTCAACTTCTCCATGTCTTCAGCAGGCAAGGTGGATATTTGGTTACCAGATAGATAGAGTTCCACGAGACATGCTAAGTTAACTAACCCGCCCGATGGGATTTCATCAATCATATTATAGCTTAAGTTTAGAACCATGAGTTCGGTGAACATCGATAATGGCAAAAACACATCATCGGTCAACCGGTTATCTCCCAATAAAAGTTCCCGTAACCCTAAAGATAAGGGTGGTTGGACCAAGTCGTCGGAATTGATTGAAGTCGTCTTCTTAATTCGAGACACAGGTGAGACGAGTAGAGTGGTACTAGGCTTCGGGAATTCTTTCAACAAGTTAGAACTAATATTTAATGTTGATAACGATCGTAACTCCCAAATCTCCGTCGGTAAAACGCTCATGTTGTTATCGTGTAAGTCCAAAGTTCGTAAATTGGAAAGTTTAGCAATGTCAGGGAAAAGTGAGCTTAATTCATTGTTGGAACATTTCAAAGATTGTAAAGAGTTAAGAAAACCTATCGAAATCGGTAATGTTACCAACTGGTTATTGGAAAGTATCAGATCTTCTAAGTTCGGTAGTTTATCGAATATAGTCTCAGGTAAACTCACCAGCTTAGTGAACGATAGGTTGAGTGAGGTTAACGTTAATATTGTTGAATCTGGCGTAAGGACTTGGGTAATGAAGTTTTTAAACGCACTTAAATGGCTTAACGAGACGAAGTTCAAAGGCATGCTGGTCATCGAATTGTACTCGCATAAAAGAAGTTTCAGCTTGGGTAAACTGCAAATGACATCTACATTAGTAATTCGATTTTTACGAAGATCCAACTCCTGCAAGTTTACTAAACTATTTAAGGCAATCGGTAAAGGGCCCTCAATTGAGTTGGAAATTAAAAGTAACTGTTGTAAATTCGTAAGGTGACGAATAGCTTGCGGTAAAGATTTGATTTCGTTAAATGAGATATCCAACTTGTGTAAGCTACACATATTACAGATCACCTGTGGAAATTGAGTAAATCGGTTGTTAGACAAATTTAAAAACGTCAAGTTCCTCAGTTCGCCGATCTGTGTTGGTAGTGCTTCAATACGATTATTACTAAGTAGCAACGAAGTTAAATTCTTTAAACCTGATATCTTTGAAGCTTCAACTGATTTAATACGGTTGCTAGATAAATCCAACGAAATTAAAGATTCTAATATTTTAACGCATTCAGGTATGGATCTTAATTCGCATCTGGATAATCTTAACTCCTTTAAATTCTTGCAGTTGAAAAAAAAGTCATGAGAAAGCTCTACCATCAAGTTATGGGACAGGTTTAAGCTTTGAATTTGGAAAGAATTTTTGTAAAGAATTTGAGGCATCTTCTTTAAATTGTTAGACCTTAAATCAACATGTTGAAAACTTGGGAAACTGATGTTCTAAGGCAAACCGTTAATAATGAAAAACTGGGTTAAAAATATAATATATTTACTGTAGCTAAATTCTTATCAAGTTTATCAAATATAAATCTAAAGTAATAGGAATGATCTTCTCTACCAATCTGTCGCAGATCTTGATTCGATAAGTAACCAATTTTTTCCAACAGCCGTTTCATAATGGTTAGAGGTCGCTCATCTGGGAGTAATATTCGCTCTATAAAAATTACATGGAAAATCAGAAAAAAAACAAACAAATATATCTACCAACACCATTGCGATACAACCATAGCCCAAAATGAGAAGAATCGACATCGAATACTTTTTTAGACAAAAAGGACAGGAGCTCAGAAGTCTTAGTCCGCAAGGAGCCTTTGAAAATAGTTTTTGTATTGTCGTATTTGGAAATTCGAAATAAGTATAGTTGTTTGTTTTCTAAATCATCCACATCCTTTATTGCTTTATCAGTCAAATTTTCTTGATCCTCAATACTATCCTCTTCATCCCCAAAATTATCTTCATCGTTAAGACCTTGATAAGTTTGGGAAGTGGATACTTCTGCTCCGACTACTGCAGAAGTGGTTGGAGAAATTAATACACCTTTACCCTTAGTCGAATAAATGGATTTAGTGCTCAGCTTCCTTAGTATGCGACTGTTTTTTGGAATTATCATAGGATTTGAACTGGTTTGATCGGCTAAGTTATCTAATGATTCATCTTAAGTTGCATATTAGTATTCTATAGAAAATATCGAAAGCCTACCAGAATCTAACTTGGAAAGCTGAAATTAAAAATTAGTTTGAAGCTTTCTCTTAAAGTATAGTTTACCAAATTAGATAATTGATTTGATGAGTTAGTGATTGATGCTTGTGTGACGAATTCGGTATCTGAACCACGTCTTCTACTATGGCACCCATATCCTATACTTTTTTGAGCCGATTTTATACTATCTTGACGTCCTATTTCAGAATCGGAGCTCGAGCTCAGCCTTTTACCACCTATTCTTTTCGTAGAATACCGTTTCCTTTCATCAGCTGATTTAGATTTAATTTAAATTTATAACATATAAATTTTAAAAATAAAAAAAAACACTTAATGGTTATAGGTAAAATCGTATCTAAATTAACAAAAATGTAGTACCTTCTGAGACAACATTTTCTGTAGTTAATAGTGTTTTTTCTTTTGGTTTTTTGCGACCGAATATAAATTTCATTTAATCAAATTAATTAAGTTCCTAGATTTCAATTAAATTAGATAAGCTAAAACTAGAAATATACCTCTTTATGTTATAAATATAATATATTAAATATAACTATATATATTAAAAATCTTTGATTAGGTAAATTAGTTTTTACAAATATTTTATAGTGTCGATAATTTCTTTATTAAATAGAGTTGACACCCGAATAGTATAAATGTTTTAAAATTTAAAAATATGTTACCATTACAACCATTCCAAAGTGTTATAATAATGCATAACAAAACTACATCAAATCGAATTAAACTATTAGTTTTAAGCTTAGAACAGAGTTAAAGGTATGATTTCTTTTTATTCTATTTATATTGATATTAGTCACTATTTTGTTCCGAAATTGAGCCATATTTTACTGAAATAAAATTGCTTATTTTAAAAATACTATATATATAGCTTTAAAATAGTATTTCCGTTCTAAATACATCATTTTAAGCTTCCTATGTGACCAATGACTAAAAATCAAAATTTCTAAATGGAAATTAATTAGTAAATTTTTAGAATACTAAGTTTTGGATAAAAGTTGGTGTTGGGTTAGTGAATTCTTCTGTTCGTTAAATAACGTAAAATTCTTACACAAAAACCCAGTGTTAGAATACTCATCAAGATCGGTCTAGATTCCAGTGCGAATCACAGGTATAGTTTTGGTTCAAATTTAATATATACTAATGATTGATTCTATTTGGAAGCTACCAAATGAGAAAATGATTTGTATTTTACCATTTGATAAAAAACGTTTGAGCTTGTCATTTTTTAACCAAAATGCTTTTTGTAGTTTTAAAGGTCAAAAGCTACAACTTTTGCAGTTTCAGCTAAATTAAACCTAATTTAACATTTTAACCAGAAAAAAGTAAAAACGTTTGAGTTTATAATTTTTTGATGAAATTATTTTCGTGAAATTTTGAGGTTTTATGTGGTAAAATTTGCAGTTTAAATCTAAATTTACTTGTTTTAAATTGCCTATTCGTTTTTAATTAAATTCCTTTTGTCGTACATTTGGTCAATTTTATTAATAAAAGTGACAAGTATAAATTTTTTTGCCATTTATTTATTTTGCATTCAAATCTTATAGGTTCAAATAAATAATAAATTTTAAATTAATATATTTCTATAGCAATAAGCTTTTCACAGTATGCTTTTGGAAATATTCAATAAGTTGAAGTCGATTAAGTTTTAAAGTTTATGTTAAAGTGTTCTTAAAAAACTATTAAACTTTTCACTATTATTAATAAAATTCACTAAAAAGTATAGTAACCTAATTTAAATTAAAACAAGTCAATAATTTAAAATTAATTGATTTATACTCAATATAGTGACCTTTGTAGACAATATTATAGTAGTTTTTTAAGATTAAGCAAGCATAAATAGTGACTTATAATAATAGTATACTTACCAAACTACTAGTAATAATAGTCTTAGCTTTTTTAAATTAACAATAAAGTAAAAATATTTAAAAAAATCAATATTTAGCAATTCTTTTCTAATTAATATATTTTTATTTAATAAAAAACATCATATTTAAATAAGAAAAAATAATTATAATATTATTAATATAATATAAAACTATAATTTAAAAAGCAATATAACTTTATTATCATTTTTACTATATTTACTTCTATATTCTCTATATTATTTAGTTATATTTACTTATATACTTTTTATAAATGCTTTTATTTAACAATATAATCTTTAAATATTCCTACTTTTCAATTTATATATTTTTATTTCATATTAATTTCAAATAATATATTAATAATTACTATTATAATTTAAATTAGTTTAGATAATATTTAATAATATACTTATATTACTATTTTTAATCTGCTAGATAAAAAATAATATAAGTTTAAATATTAATTAGTTTATATATTATTTAATAGTTAAAGTATAACATCTATAATAATATTTAGCTTAAAAGTTTTAAATTTTTTCTATTTTAGTTTACTTTTATATAAGTAATTAGTTACTTTTAAAAATAGCTAATTTTAATTTTAAAACTAAATTAAAATATTTAAATATAATAAATTTAAATAATATATACATATTATATATTTTTTATATATTAAAATTTTAAAACTTTTATAATAATTTACTAAAAGTATTTGCAAAAAAAAATAAAAAGCAAATATTATTTTTAAAATAATATATATAATTTTTTAAAATATATTATTAAAATATATAAATATATATATATAAATATTAAAAATTTATTTTTATTTTTAAAAAAAATAGCTTAATATATTTATTATATTAAAAATAAAGTGAAATATTAAGTTAATTATTTAAAAATTATAAAATTTAAATATATTTTAAAATTAAAGCTACTATATAATATTATTATAGAGATACTAATATAGCTAAAATTAAAAAAATTAAAAAATTGTTATAAGCTATACTTAAAAAATAAGTAAATTTAAAAATTAAAAATTTAAATACTATATATATATAAATTAGTAAT